>KN470779.1:0-39222 GCA_000787095.1 Periophthalmodon schlosseri | reverse complement strand
CTGCTGAACAGTGCTTGGCCCAGTTTTCCTCTACCTCTTTGAAGCCATAGTACAGAGGCAAACTACTGCGCTTGCCTCCTTCCTGAGCAGAGCTGGGTCCAGAAGAGGGGGGAGTCAGGAGATTGTATTGTACCTAGGAAATAAATTAATGAGGAAAAAAACAAAACAAACATTAGCCAATCCAGCCAACTACACAATTACATTTTGACAAGATTGATCTGCTTAAATCAATTTTAATTATCAGATTGTGAGGAGATTGTACGGTCAGAAATTACTTGCTAGGCTTTTCCAAATAAGGGGAAAATGGACCAACTATCAACTTTCTCAGAATGAAGCATAAACCATAAACCAAAACCAAAATATTGCTTCCTCTACTGAGCAGGTGTGATTAAAAATTCTAATGTCAATATCTTGTTGTCATCAAGATTGTTTATATTTCTTGTGTGGCTAGGCCATGGGCATAATGTCCCAACTTCTTATTGGTTGGTCCGCTAGAAATGTTTTGATGAATAAGCAAAATAACCAAGGTGTTTACAGTCCATTGCAAAAGCCTTACCTGTTCAAAGAGGTAGAGTGGAGCTTTGGAGTAATGTCGTATTAGGTAGTCAAACACCAGTAGGAGCCGCGCCAGGTTGAGGGGCACAGCCTTGAGTTGGGAGTCTCTGCTCTGAGCCACTTCAGCAATGGCTTGTGTGACCAGAGTGAGCACGGCCCGGCGGCCGCGCTCCGACAGGTTGTGAAAAAGGAGCAACAGAAGCTGGAGGTGCTCCACGTTCAGGTCATCATCTCCATGGACTGTGCCCTGAAGAGTGTGCTGCTTCAGGGTGCCCAGGAATCTAGAAAGAAAAGTAGGACGTTAATCCTTTTTGCCATTTTATCTACATCTAACGAAATAAATCATGCAAAATATGCTCAAGTCGCAAATGACATTAGCAATGAGCTTTCTACTACTGTAAAACAACTATGAGAGCTTTCCAACCCACCACCAGTCTATTTATTGGTGATGAAAAATTGACTGTTGCCACAGCAGTTAGCAATACAAAATAAAATATTTAGTCTTTTTAAATGGTCAAAAGTCTTCAAAATGGCTTCAAAAAAGCTTAGAACTGAAAACCATACATAGAGGAATCATGCTCAATAACAAATTTTAAAACTTTATATATTAGTAAAAAGTAAAGCAACTCAACAAACTAGAATGTATCAACACCAATGAATTTGGCAACCAAAATTCTCCAATTTGAACTGACTTACCTTTCCCAGACCTTCATACACTCTGGGACGTCTGGGTCTCCCTGGACAGTGGCCTTGTGCTGCCAGATGAGCAGCAGCCTGGATAGCACTGATAGAGACTGAGGGTGGATGTACAAAGGCCAAGGACCCTCTGAGAAAGGGGCAACCCCCAACTGCTGAAGGAGGGTGCTCTGCAAAAGACACATTGTAGCACTACTGTAATTCTGCTTATGTAGTATTAAGTAATACTTAACAAAACTAAACTGTCCTAAAGAGTTGTCAAAATTCCCAATATTAAGTAATGTAATAATCAAGTTTCCATTAATATGCTTTTTTTTGTAGATACTGAATATACAGATTTTCAATACTGAGCTATAAAAGGACAATTTTAACTGTAAATACAACATTTATTTAAAAGAAATCATGTTGTTAATGTTCAAGTAATGGACAGTAAATAAGAAATGAGTTAAGGATTATTAATCATGATCTTGTGCTTTATAGTGCAAGTTCTCTGCCAACTATATATCCATTTATTAGCACACTTGCAGGCTTCTCCTCATGTTCTACATTTATTCCAGTAGCCCAGCACAGGCCTATTCAAATTAAGGCCCTGATCCGGCCCACAACTCAATATTGAAAAAAATATGTTTTCTCTTGTTTAATAGTTTAGACCTAGTTTAGTTCTGGGTATAGGTATAGTCCTGGTTTAAGTCTGGTTAATTCCTGGTTCAGACACAGAATAGAGTAGTGCTGGTTCAATACTGGAGTGGCAATTTTGCAAAGCAAAGGAGGATATTTTGTACTACCACAGATTGTGTTAAAAGTGGTAGCATGTCATGCACCTATCCGGCCCAGAAGCCATGGACCTCAGAAAAATCTCAAGAAAATTTTGTTGAATAGCTCTGGCCTAGCATCTAGTGATGGGAGTATATCTACACCATTAATAACCATTTCAAATAAATGTTCTTTGTACCTGTAGGGCTGGAGATGGAAGATCAGACGTTACCAAAGTGTGATTGAAGTGATACAGAGCTAAAGAAAATACTTCATCTGATGACCCTGAAAAAACAACACACATTTAATCTTTTAATCCAACTCATGGTAAAATTACTTTCCTGGTTAGTTTGAGTTACCTTTCACATCCTTATCAACATCTTTAATGATACTGGCCAGAGTTGCCATGTGCTGCTCTGTCAGTGACACACTCAGATAGTTGCGGATAAAGTTATTTCTTGATTTGAGCATCGAGGTGGTGATGAAATTTAAAATACTAGAGGCCAAACTGAGAAACTGTAGAAAGAAATAGCTGAAGTCAATCAACAGTAGATGCTTAAATAATACCAAATAGCATATTTGCTAGCAGGGTCCTCACCAGCTCTGGATCTTTACGTCCAGCTAAAATATTCCCATTCTCACTTGGGTTCTGCTTGCTTGGGCTTTTTAACCTGGGCGATGTTTCCAAAGGCGGGGGTGGTGGGGGAGGTGGGGGTGCTACTTTGTCCTTCGATGGGGATATTGTCTCTTCAAACCACAACCCCAGAATTGGTTCACTGTCGTCATCTGCAGATAATGGCAAACAAATTATAAAACAAAACTGAAAATGTTTATACAAAGGCTGAAGCTTGAAGCATGGCGTCACATCTAAAGCCAAAATGTAGAAGCGTCAAAAAACTTGGAGACACCTACAACACTGTGAAGGAGGTGGACAAAAGCCAAGGACTACAGTGCCAGTGTTGTGTTGGTGGATAACAGCTTAAAGAAGATAACTGCACAAGAATTAACTTGCTACAGTTTCAAATGAATGCACCAATACCACAATCTGTATACATGCATAGAAAATCTAGTGCTATAGTAAGATAGAGCAGAATTAAATATATCCCAGTAATCAAAAGCATTGCAAAGCTTTATCTGTGATCACCAGGGTAGCAGCAATAAGCAGAACAAGAATGAAAGTATATTTTTTAGAAGGACTTTGTAAAACATAAAAATCAGACTAGTTCAAATACTGCATCTTAACTTAATCACATATTTTGCAGTTGATCATACCCAGAGCTAGCTATAGCTGTAAACAATGAACAATTCTAAATCCTTCATTAGCAAAGGCATTTCTGCACATTTTCATTTGTGCTTCCATAGGAGTGCGTCACTCTTTCTTCAATGTGGAGAATATCACTTCAAGTTGATATTCATGTGTGCATGCGACATACACAATCATAACTGTTCAGGTGACAGCTAGACATAGTGTGATTGAGCCCAACAAGCACAACATCTGTACAAGAACAATACCACTGTTTGACATGGGATTCTTCTATTCTCTCCAAATAATGTCTATCAAGCATCATTGACATGTTTGAAGACTCAGGTTCCAAGAGAAAAAAAAACACATTTTGCCATTTATGTTTTCCATATTTCTCAAGACAGGTGATAATTAGTATCTACAGACAACAAATGGCCTGTTATACATCGCTCAAATGTTAAATTTGGTATTTTGAATTTCAATGATCAGTTGTGAGCAAAGGAAGACATGTTGAATGATTATAGGATGGAGTTGAAATGCCTTGGGGAAGTTCTCTCCTCTACATGTCAATACCATTGGTATTATCCTTACATCTACACTGAGCCATAGTGAAATACTCTGTCAAACAGAATTTAGTGCATGTTAAATCAAACCAGTGTGATTTGCCAGAGCTGCTTCACCAGTGGCTCAGTCTGTCCTAAACTACAGGGCCACAGCTCAGAGCCTACTGTGAGACAAACAGGGACAGAATGGTTCGGGGACAGTGAGGTGGACACTGAGTCTGTTCTGACCTGAGACACAAGCTGCACTTGTCTTCTCCTGTCTTCTCTCTGCTGAGATAGAGACTGTCACTACACTGACAGCAGTAGTGGACAGACAGCTCATAGTCACAGTTTAGTAGTGTTTATGCTCCTGACTGCCCCTTGCCTGAGGCCGCAGGCAGAGCACCTGTCCCACTGCCTCTCTCACACAGCGCAGCACTGACACAGAGAAAAGGCTTTACACTCATTCCAGAAAATATCTGCTGTAGATTTACAGTTAGTGGTTTTAATTGAGCTCACAATTCTTCATAATTCAAGGAGTCAGGTTGCGACCTCAGCTACGCACGTGGTAATAAATAAATATGAATTCAGCAGAATCTTCCCATTCAAAGAATGCTGTACTAGTGTTTGGCTGTGCTTGAGTACCTTGGCTGCTGTCCTCCTCTGTGCTGCTAAAGTCGTCCTCGTAGTAAGTGTTAGAATCTGTGGAAGCACTGGCATCGCTGCTGACTGAACCTTTCCTCTGTCGCTGGAGAACACAAGCCTAAAACACATTATTTTAAAAAATTTAGTAAATAAAGAATGTTATATTAGTAGGTATGGACAAATATGTAGAGGCGCCTGTACCTTTTTGTATGACGTGCAGAGCAGAGTGAACAGGAGGTTGGTGAGGGGCACAGAGTCTATGAGTCTTTGAACTCTCTGAATAGAAGTACTCTGGGCCATGATGTTAAGTTCAGCTGGAGGACCATCACTCGCCCACCCCTGCACAGAATGTGAGGAAAATCAGGGAGAAAAAGTAATAAGCAATTTATGTGACCAATATAGCATAAAGAATTGGTAGCAGCAGGATTTCAAACTTATACATAGAAATTGCAGGAGATTCAATGGCTTGTGTCCTATGACATAATTTCCCATGAAGGGCAGAGACCTATGTAACTCTAATTCACTGTTTTTGAAAGAAATATTCAAATCAACAAATCCATCCATCCATCTTCTTATTCTTATCCAGGGCCAGGTCACGGGGGCAGCAGTCTAAGCAAGGACTCCCAGACTTCCAGTTCCTACTGTGGGACCCCAAGGCGTTCCCAGACCAGTTGAGAGACATAGGTCCTCCCGCATGTCCTGGGTCTTCCCCGGGGCCTCCTCCCGATGGGACATGCCCGGAACACCTCCCTAGAGAGGCGTCCAGGAGGCATCTGGAACAGATGTCTGACCCATCTCAGCTGGCTCCTCTCAACATGGAAGAGCAGCGGCCCTACTCTGAGCTCCTCCTGTGTGACTGAGCTCCTCAGCCTATCTCTAAGGGAGCGCCCAGCCACCCTGCAGAGGAAACTCATTTGGACCCAGAGCCAGTTTCCATGTCCGGAGAACAGGTCGTTGAGGGCCGAAATCCCTCTGCACCGGCCCCTTACGGAGCCTTCTGCAGGTGGTGGGTCCACAGGAGAAGGGCCTGGCCACGAGAAGCTCGCTGATGAGCATCCACTCCAGGCCTGGCTTCAGGGCGGGGCGCCGATAACGCCAATTCGGGTGACGTAACCAAATCAACAAATATTGAAACTTACAATTTGTTTGAGATTGGCTCAAAAAACTTCCCCCAATGCATCTTATGACTTGCAGTACTTTTGTGAAAATAAATTGTTTCAGTTTTGCTGACAGAGAAGACGTTGAACTTTGTGTCAGTGTGTCACATGTAGTTAGGTCCAGTAATGATAGAGATAAACGAGGTCAACAAATATGTAATCTACAGTTAAACTACAAATTTCGCCACATACTTGTGACCTGTCCTCCTGCTCAGTTTTAAACTATAAGGATTCTAGAATGCTATTATCACTATAGTGATGCATAACTGCGTAATAAAAATTAACTAGTTTGGTAGTTTACCCGGTGCAGAGCTTCTACTTGCAGATCTTGGAAAAGTGAGGTCAGAAGTTTGATGGCATGGTTTGCCAGGATGACAGACAAAACTCCAAACCCTTGGTGCCTTTAACAAAAAAATCTAAATGTAATTAGACATATTTCAACAAGATAAGAAAAAAACTACTTTTTAAAACTTTTTTTTACCCTTTTCCAGGACCAAGTTTGGGTGAACCAGCTCCATCTTTAGTGCGAGCAGCGATGTCCCGGACTCTGAGAGCAGCCAGAGGGTCCTTCTCTTTGCCCTTATCAGCCAGAGCAGTGGGGCTGAGGTTCAGGATTAAATACAGGCTATTCAATAGGCACCAGGCTCCAAGCAGCTGGAAGTTCTGGTAATGCTGTGAAGGGGAAAATTATTATTACATTATTTATTTCCAAGTAAATATTCTGTTGACAAATTAGTTGTTTAAGGTAGAATACCTCTCCTCCAGCTCGGCGAGAGTTGCTGATGGCTTGTCCAATCATTTCGTAAATTTCCAGCTAGAAAAAAAAAAGGAAGGTTGCCATCAATTAGGTCTGGTGTAGGTAGGAGTAACATTTTAACATTTACGTACACATTTTTGAACAATTGTGGCAGCATCATTTTCATAGTCCTCCTCTTTAGTCCCAGTGGTGGCAGAGCGAAGCTGTAAGCCACTCCCAACTTGCAGAATAGCCATGCAGGTGGCCACACTCACACCTACACATGTAATAATAGAATTTAGCACACATCATAAATAAACATAGGGATGCGCTGAATAAATAATTGAGCTTATCTAGATATTTGCTTATACAATACCAGCATAGAGGCAGCTCAGAGCCAGCACAGTCATGTCCAGAAGTCTCCCAGGAGTCAGAGGCTCGAGAACAGGGAGAGAGAGTGTGTCCAATGCCATTGTCACATCTATCACTAAGGAATGAAACCTGCAAAAGAAAGATGTCATGTTAGGCATGTTTGCCAGAAAAAAGGCTAAATAGAAAACTATCATATTTAACAAAATACATTTTTATTATAGGTTGTATTTGGTTGTATTCATATTTTAAGTTAGCCGGTGCAGTTAATCAAATCAATTTTAATCAAGATTTAGCAATTTATAATTGTCAATCATCAGCTTTGGTCTTTTTAAACTGAGAGGTGAAGCATGTAGCTTGGAGCAGAGTTTAGATTTAGACTTAGAGTTTAGTTGCCTGGAAAATCCAGAATGATATCTCTCTGTATTTTTTATACAGATTGATCAGATGAGTCTTTTCCCCACGTCCTCAGTTGCGTCTCAAGCCCAGTCAAACGTGATCGTGCAATCAGATCTGTTTTTTTCAGTGACACATGTGAAACGAAGGAGCTCACCTATGGTTTACAAATAAAATCAAACTTATCTCACCTCAGATGAATAGAGTTTAGTACTTCGTCCACTGATTCTGCAGAAATCTGCAACTTTTTCCAGCCCTTTGCAATATTTTTTTCCTTTATTTTTTTGGATATGGACAGCCCATACGTGTCACCAATTGGCTAATCCACCTGTTAATCACGCCCATTTGAAAATGGATAGCTTCACCGGTGACCAGACTCACATCTTCGTAAAGTATTGAAGAAGTGTGTATTCAGGCAAAGAGTTTAGAGAAAGAAATTTCAATATTTTTGTTAAATGATTGTCTTCCTTGTTTATGGTTAGAAAATTAATATTGAAATGCATTTTTAGTTGATCTTTTTTTTGTGTTATAAATTGAAAATCGTGATCAATATATATGAGAATTTCAACAACATTAATATGAAACAAAGTAAAACTGAAAAGAATCAACTCAATCTTAGCCCCAAACTCTTGCATAAACTTTTACAAAAGATACAGATAAGATACATACCCATTGCGGACAGCCGTAGCATCCGCCACAGTGGCAGGCATGATAAAGAAAGAGTTGGCCGACACAGCATCTTGGAAACGATTGATGTAGCGTAGGAAGTAGGGCAGGTTGAGGCACACTCGCAGCAGTTTCTCAGACCCACCTACAAAGACGTGAAGCGCATTCAAAAGTGCACCGTGAAATATGACCTGAAATGCAGTTCTAATAGAGCCAGGTTTTAACTCACCAAGTTCCTGTAAGCTTGACACATTCTGAGATACAAAGGCATTTTTCATTTTGGCCTGAAGAGCCTGATCTGAGGTTTGGTCATCGCAGTCGCTCTCAGTCTGTAAAAAAAGTTAAAATGAGTAATAGGACGAATAAAATTTAGTGAAAAGACCAACTCATTCATACGCCAGTGTAACAAGGTGCAGTAGGCAAAGACTTAAGTGTCTTGCTAGAGAAGACAATAACAATATGCACTGGTGGTTGGGTATCAAATCATCAACTTTCAGATTATAGGGAAAAAGCTCTACGTCCAAACTTATTTTATGTGATAGGAATCAAGTGTAAAAAATTGTCAGTCCTGCCCACTTCAAAGTCTGCTCTGGTTCCGGAAGTAAATTTTCCATTCATTTTTTCCATAGACCTTACAAAAAAATCTAATATCAGGAGTTCAAAGGCATCACGGAGGCTAACCAGCTACATGGGAACTAATATCCATAACGCTGTAGTTTTCAGTCTAAAGTTTCAGTTTAAAGTACAAGATTCACTGAAATGGTTTAATAACTTAATGGTTTATAAAGTTTCAGAAACAGATATTAAATACAATTTTGTTGTCATTAGTTACTACATAGCTGATTAGCCTTAAGCATTCAAACTCAAAAATCTATGGGAAAAATCAATGAGAAAGTTACTTCCGGAACCAGGGGGTGGGCGGTCACTGCTGAGCTCTATACCAAGCTCTCCAAATTCCAAATTCTTTGACTAAAATAAAAAAGGTAGTTGGTCTGGTTGGCAGGTTGGCTAGTTTGTAAGTTGTTTGTAAGTGAACAATATAAACGTACCTGCATGTGCGCTGTTGAAGGGGAGGCCAAGATGGTTGTAAGGTCCGGATTAAAAACTGAAGTGAGCTGATTAAAGAAGTTCATCTGGACTTCTTTTTGTCGAAGCTCAGGGTTCACAGTAGTAGTGGGCAGTTCCTTCTGATCCTCCACTTTTGGAAAAAAGCACATTTTAAATTTAAATGTTTTCATACACTGCAAGAACCCAGCATCAACATCTGTTTTATCAAATACATTCATTTTGAGTAGCAATTAGTGCTACTCAGGGATAGAGAAGAATTTCATTTTCACATGGTACTAGCCCATTCGTCATAAAAAACAAACTATCCCTCTAAAAGGAACTGCACAAATGATACTCAGAAATTCATGTCCTTGCTCAAAGATTCTTTGTGTTTTCCATTCTTACAAAACTGTGTCCATGTGATTTTGTGAATTTGAAAAATCTGGACTAGAACATGGGGGTTCAACAGTAGGGACTGGCAGACTCCCTCTGCGCTCAGTAGAGGGCTTATAGCAACTCTACTTCCACTTACCATCTGAAAGGGTTTTGACGGTTTGAGGCAACTTGGCAGACTTCATCATAGCAGTGAAAGTAATGATTTCTGTGCGGTCCAGTCTGCTGCAGCCAGTGCAAAGTCCTTTTATGAGAAGAATCAGGTGTTTCTGAGGATAAACAAACATACCAGATGCATATGGCATTAAAAACTGGATTCAAATAAGAGAAGTGCAAGTAGTAAGTGAACTGAAAGGGCATTTGGGGGAAAAAAAACACAGAACAAAACGTTCAAAATTGTTGCAATATACATCTAGAGCCATCATGCACTTGATTTTAGTGCCTGACAGCTCAATGAAAACAGAAGAATATACATTATTAAAGTTATATTTGTGCATTACTGTATTGTACAGTTTGAAAAAAAAAATCTATTAATAAGAGTTCAAAGGCACCGCAGAGGCTAACCAGCTACATGGTAACTAATATCCATAATGCCACAACATCCATACAATATGGATGTTGATTAATTTGGATTATTCATTATAGGCCAGTAAATGACAAAATGTGAGGGGTATTTATATAAAACAAAGTCTATACATTAGTGAATACAAAAATGTCTGATTTATCGGGTATACCTTAACTGCCAGGTATAGAAAAAATAAATGTTAGGAAACAAGCTGCAACAAATCCTACCTGTGACACTGCACATGCTTCATCCGGGTTCTCCAGCCGCAGCAGCGAGAACTCGATCAATACTTTGCATGCTGCTGCCACTGACAGCAACTGATTTCTTGGTACTACAGACAGAATTTGGAGGTTCATTTGTGAACAATAAGATAAAGTATGGTGTTTGAGAAACACTTGTTTAAAACTTACTCTGTCCACATACTGTGGTGATGTAATGAGCGGAGAGAGCCACAAATGACGAGTAGAAAGGCTCGTACTGCTTGTCGTGGTGTAGAATATCTGTTTCACTAGAATAAATAACAAAGCAAATGACATTCAAAACAGTATTACTCTATCTCTATGATAGATTTTAATTATTAAGTTACAACATGCATAATATCCAATGTGTTACAAGTCTTACGACAAGAAGTAATTGTTTGCTATGGGTACACAAGGTATAGTCTCTTGTGACTTGACAGCCATTAAATCATCAAAGTCTTGGTAATATGGAAAGTAATTATACAGCAACAAAACTCAACTTATAAAGTCTCTTTCAGGTTAAAAACCTCCTGAAGGGTTTCAACATTCAGAACAAACTCCTCCTGCTCCACCTTGCACCATATGAGCTTACCTATCATCTAATAGTTCTTGACCCAGGAAAGGAATACATTCAAAGACAAGCGGCCAAAGTCGACAACAACTCTAAAATAGATACTTAAATAAATCTGTTACTAAATAGATTTACTAGATACAAGTACGGATTGTTTCAACAACATCATATCCTCAAATCCCACTGTATTTCTCAAAACATTCAAAGCGATAATGTCTAGTACTTTTTGGAAAATATGTTAAAACCACCCAAAGATTCTTCAAACCAGTAGAGTCCTGTGTGGAAGAACAGGCAGGACCCATATACATACTTTACTAGGTGTACGACAGCTCAATGAAAATAGAAGAATATGCATTATTAAAGCTATATTTGTGCATTACTGTTGGATGAGACAGAATACTGAAAGTGCCTATGGGAGATGCCATGTGGTTATGTTATAACAAAACATACTAGATAGATTTTATGAAATGCAAACTATGAAGTTACCCTGATCCTAATTAAAATGGTAAAATTGCTGGCAGACACTGACAAACTGGTCTAGTAGTCTATACAGGATTCAAGACAATATGTTACCCAACCCATACAGCATTTGTGTTTCGTTTTCAGTAAAAAATGCCAGGAGCGTGTTCCTTTAAAGTTGCCAGGTGCACCACAAAAACAATGATTAAAAAAACAATGCTGTGAAGAGCTCCTCAGTTGAACGCGCACCGTCAGCCTGTTCAAACTGGGAGTGTCGAGTGTCTGAGAGCCGGGATCTGTGCAACGCTGAAATAGCAACAATACTATTTTACACTCAGGTGCTTTATGTGGGTCGACTGATTAGCACACGTAAAGCAGACTTCTTTCATTTGATCACTCAGAAATAGGTGTTACGCCACAATATGCACCAAAATCACATTATATGAACAGTTACGTGTTATTGAATAAAAAAGTCAAAGACCGTGTTGATCATTCACTCGAATTTTGGCGTATTTTAACGCCATATTTCCATGCATCAATCCAAAGTGAGAGAAGGGTCTCCGCCTACTTCAGCTCAGCCAGATGTTGACTTGAAACTGCGTTATCAGCTTTTGAAAACATTGTCACGTAAAAATAGAAATGGTTTCTTCATTATGTTCATGAAACTTAATGTTAATTCTGTACCGCCAGCTAATATATTCAAATATAAAATGTGACATTATGAAGTGAAGACAGAAGGCCCTTTGCCCATTTCAGCTGCTAATGTTTGTGTTAGCTAGCTAATGATGAAGCAAAATTTCAACACGCTGTATTCTCTCATCCAACATATTTTGTGCCACTTTGCATTTCTGGTTTAACGCTGCAGTTCATTACCAATGCAACACTTAAAGCAATGTGACAGCGCTAAAAAAACGGGTGAACCGAAAGCGTATAAAGTAAGTTGGCTAACATTAGCGCCGAAAGCTAACGCTCAAACTGCTCTGGTGCAGTGCAACTTAAGGCAATGTAACTTGATGCTAACTGAGAGCTAAGTTAGCATGTTAGCCGAGCAGCTGACTACAGAGTGGCCACAGCCTAAACTGAGCCCCAGAGACTCCAAACAAGTTGACATTCAGCGCCTCACCTGTTTATTATAGACCCGACAAGCTGAGGTAGCTCCTTCGTTTCAAAAGCGGTGTACGAGGCTGATAAAAGCGGTCGCACTGCCGCTGTCCATTCGTGTTCATCTCCTCCGCTTGACGCCATCTTGAAATCCCACAGAAAAAAGCTTGAGTCAAAGAAAGCTCACAGGGGGCGCTCACAGTAGTACTGTATCCCGGTACCAGGGTGGGTCCACTCCCCCCAGAGCGTGTGGGCACGTGGAGGGGAGGGGGGCACTACAGCACAACTAACATCCTTACATCCTTGAAGTGTGAGGCAGTTTTTAATCACAGCACATATGCAGTGTACAGGAAGAGCCAAAGCAGAGGAGGAGACTGAGGGGGCCACTCCTAAGGACCTTCTACGACTCTGTGATGGCATCAGCCATCCTGCATGGTGTGGTCTGCTGGAGCAGCGGCATCATGGAGAGGGAGAAGAAACTGGACAATGTCATCAAAAAGTCCAGCTCTGTCCTGGGCTGTTCTATGGACTCAGTGCAGGAGGTGGAGGACAGGAGGGTTCTGGGCTGTACTACGGACTCAGTGCAGGAGGTGGGGGACATGAGGGTCCTGGCTAAACTCACATCTGTGCTGGAGTATGTGTCACCCCCTGCAGGACGCTCTGTCTGCTCTGCAGAGCAGCTTCAGCGACAGACTGATCCGCCATTCGCTGTGTGAAAGTGATGTTCCACAGGTCTTTCCTTCCTGCTGCTGTGAGACTGAGACAGTGACCACTACTAGCCCTCTATCTGCCCTACCTTTAGTAACCATGTGCAATAATGTAACAGAATGTGAATCATCTCTGGTACAATTCACTAAAAGTCACCTTGCCTACTATTTATTTATTCTGTCTATATGCTGCACTGTTATTAAACATAGTTATCACCACTTATTGCACACAACAGTATAATACACATAAGTCACTTTACCTGCTGTTTATTTGTTTAAACTGTACTGTACTGTACTGTACTGTATAACCATATATAGCCAAAGACACTTAACCCATAGCTACTCTATTGGCACAGTGTTGTGTTAGATTTTGCCTGTTGTTCTTATTCTGATCACATGTTTCCTATTCTGCTGTTCTTGAACGGTGCATTGCCCATAGTGAGTCAAATAAAGGTTTGTCTTATCTTATCCTATGATGAACAATGGGCTTCTCAAAAAGATCGTAGGCCCAAGGTGAACCTCCGTACCAACCAAGAGCTGCATTGTCTGCCATAATACTTGTATCTTCATTAAACATTAGCTGAGCTCAAACAAATCAAAATTTATATTATCCTGTCTGTGGTAAATATAGTCTATTACTATGTGCGTTTCACAAGTAGGCTACTCCTAAGGTTGACATTTAGGATATGCATTTTAGACAGGCCTTTTGCATGAGCCTATATTTTTATTTGGCTTTTCCCTAAATTCCTTCAACTAATTGATATTTTTTTCAAAATTAAAACTGTAGTGTACAGTGATTACCCTACTCGGCAAGAGAAAACAATCCAAATAGGTAATATTTTAGAATATTTATCAAAAATATTAAAAGAGAAATAGAGGCTATTCACCACTATATAAGACCTGTAACTCAGCACAAGGTAAGCTAGTCCCAATTATGATAAGTCCACTGTTTCATCCTGATTTGGAAAAGTATATTGCTCTATGGATGTCTGTAATTCCCAATTTAAACAAAACAAAAATAGCCAAAACTGGTTCTCCCACTGACATTCATAATTATATGTCTGTGGGTTCTTCTCCAAAAGTGAGCCATCAGAAAGGAATGGTCTTTGAGAGAGAGATGACCAAACATCACTGCAGCATAACACTTTCAGTTTCTGCTGTACTATTTCTGATAATCGTGACTTTAACAATCAGACTGATGCTCACATTTTATGTGAGCATGCGTGCCACGTCTTTCCATTGCCACTCAGTCATGGTCATAGAAAGGCTTGTATTTTCACTGGCATATGTCTCCACATGTTAACTTGCACTAGCACTAAGATGTTTTGTATACTGATTCACCTATATAAGACATATCCAAAAGGAATATCCAAAAATGTTGAATCCAAATGGTTTGTTTATATAGTATACAACTTTTTGAAGGTAGCATGACACCTGTGTGATTTCATGGAAATAGAAAGTTAAAACCATATTCGCAACATTCTTCATGGAGATAGATTTTATGCCATACTTTGGAAGCTCAAAGGCAAAACATTCCATGGAAACAAGCAGAAAAAGGCTTGCCAAATAAGAGTCAGGTTTATGGATATGCAAGCCCGCTCACAATAAGGATGCATTTTTTTCAATGTTTTTTTACTGCAATGAAAACATCCATTAAAAAAAAACCAAAACAAAAACTATTATAGTCTATTTGTTTTTTCATTCTGTGGCTTGCCCCATAATTTCTAATAGAAATGCATTTTTGGTTTCTAGTGAGTTCAGGAGTTTAATCACTTATATAAATGGCCAGACTCAACATGATATAACTGCCATAGCCATAAGGCATTTTCATGGAAGTAGAATAAGATAATAAGATATAATAAGATCGATTTTTATCAATGAAAATGTAGAGCTCCTGAACACTAGAGGGCAGTATTCTGTAGTGTAACGGCAACGTTGACATTTGCCACTTCCGGCTTCCTGCTCCGCCGGAGAGCAAGCCCAATCTGCAGCAATGGCTAAGATCATTCTATTATTTCTGAAATTTCTTGTGCTTTTCTGCTCTGTCCAGGCTGTGTTTGAGGACCAAGTTGGGAAATTTGATTGGTAAGAGATACATGGCTAAACTGATTGCAATTTATAATTATGTAAATGCAGATTTCATTGTAAAAATATTTCAATGCTAACACCTGCCATACACCATAGCATCGACCCGGAGTGTGGATGTAAGCTATAGAAAAAATAAAGATTAGGCAATATATTGACATAATATTGCTACTGTTTGTTTTTCACAACTTGATTATATATGGAATTGAATTGACAATGGAATTTGTTTTCATATTTGCGCATTGGTTGCTATCATTTGATATATGGCCAGGATCCTAAATACTTATCCATAATTTTAGAATTCAGTTTTATAAAAGATTTGTATTTGCATTTCTGTGTTAAAAGTTACAAATGTAATTTCACTATTCTTCATACAAACCAGACTAAAGAAAGAGCTTTTTTCTTTTTTCTTCTCCTCCAGGAGGCAGCAGTTTGTAGGCAATGTCCGCTTTGCTCATTTTGACAATCAGATTCAGTCATCCAAAAAAATTCTTGTAGCCACAGACAAGAATGTTTTCGCAGCAATCAATACAAGAACTGGAGATCTATGTAAGTTTGAATTGACTTAGCACTCCCATATAGTTCACACACAACATATAAATAACCTTTTTTTTCATCACCCACATATTCAAACTTTTTACTAATTCTCGAATAATCATTTTAGTCTGGCGTCATGTTGACAAGAATGGACCAGAGGGGAACATTGATGCCCTTCTTTTGCAAGGACAAGGTAATATTTTGTACTTATAGATATTATATTAGATATTATTTATTGGTAAGTGAATCACATTTACAGTTTGTTTGTTTTTTTCCTCCAGATGCAGTTATGCTGGTCGGTAATGGGCGGTTGCTGCGCTCTTGGGAAGTGAATTTTGGTGGATTGAACTGGGAGGTTGTGCTCGATTCTGGGAGGTACAAGATATTCTATTCACCTTTTACAACATATTGAAGAATTTGCATGATCGCATGTTTAACTTTTTATGTTAGGGATGCACCGATTCCATACTGGTATTGAGTGTCGTAATTGATGTAATAAGACAATTTACTGGTAATACACTGGTATTGGTTAATATCGGTTATTGGCAGTTACTTAAAGTATCGGAAACAGTATCGGAACTGAAAAAGCTGGATCTGTGCATCCCTATTTTACTTATATTCTTTGTAGTTTCCAGTCTGCTGCTTTAGTGGGGCAGCAGGAGCATGTCAGATATGTGGCTGTTTTGAAAAAGACTGCCATCTCTCTTCACTACCTTTCCAATGGACATCAGAAATGGATTGAAAATCTTCCAGAAAGGTAGGAAAGACAAGCAGCAAGTATGAGTAGTAGTACATTTGGTAGTTGTCTTTAATAATTAACATATGTTGTACTGATTAAATACAAAAATGATCAAAAACTGCATATTTATATATTATATTACATATCTATTACAGTGACACGGTGGATTACCAGTCAGTCTATTCTGATGATACTGGAGAGGTTTTTGTTCTGGGCCTTGTCCCTAACTCTCAAATTACAGTGGTGGTTTACAGCTTGGATGATGGTGAAATACTGAAACAGGTAAATTTATATTCTTACAATTAATTTAGCATTAGTCTAGTATTCTTCAGTAATTTTGGCCATTACTCTATCTGGGTAATTACTTAAAACTCTTGCAGATGGATTCATTACTTTTATATTTATCTTTGTGTGCAGTTCACAGTCAACGCTCCATGGCTGTCTGACCTCCAGTCCAGCTGCTCTGTGATTGGGAAGGGCATGTTCACTTGTGTGGACTCGCACTCTCTATCCTTGTATATTTTGGACCTGCACTCACACTCCCAGATGAATCAGATCTCACTGCAGGTGTGCAAACATTTAATTGTGTCATTTTTGCTCAGTGTTGACTTCTGTGTTGCATGTAACTTTATAACTTAGGCATCACCATTACTACATAACCCAAAATACAGTCTGACTAACTAAATATAAGCTCTTGTAAAGCAAAGCAGGGGTGTCCAAACTATGGCCCCGGGGCCAAGTGGGGCCCTCATTTGCAAATTTTGAACAATCCTGCTATCCTACCTAGAGATTGGCCAATGCTGATACCGATAGAATCTAGAGAAACAGATGGCTGATCAGCTCTGCTGATATTTTGACATGTGTTCATTTGTACCACAAATCTTCAACAGAGCAGTGTAGTCATGTTTTGAGCAGTTATCTATTTGCATTTAAGTGTTAAAATAAAGCTTTGTGTGTATTATTTAGGCAGCAGGTCGGCTAAATCAAAATATCAGCGTGTGCTAGAGATTTAAGGCCGATAGCTGATTTACTAAAAAGTGCAAATATCGGCCAAACAATACATCCATCGGTCTATCTCTAATCATAACTTAAATAACAAACATTTTGATGTGATACAGACTGAACTTAAAACTTCCAAACCGTATTACATGGGTGATGGCTCTGTCAAACCTACGTCAAAATGCAACATTTTGAATTATTCACTTCACTGTCCTGTAATGTGTGGCCCTTCACGCCATATAAGTGTCAATATGCGGCCCTGAAGTAAAGTGTCTTGTCCTGGTTGGGACATTACTAGAGTATATATACCGGTACTTGCGCAAGGTTCACACTGCTGACCCTATTGCCAACAGGCTAACAGTTGGCCCACTGCACCACTGTCATTTACTTGGAAATTGTAATTAAATAAATTAGGTATAATTACAACTCCTTCTGTATTGTCTTGTTATAAAATAATAGGTAAGAGATATATTATGTGATAATATTTTCAGCTCTAACAGTAAGTAACAAATCTATATAGATTCCAAAAATTGTTCATTATATTATCGTGTTTTTTTTTAATGGCCAACACAATGGATGTTTCAGACCTAACATATTATTGTCCATTTATTTTACTCCAGTCGATTGGTCTGGAAATTTCCCCTGATTTCCGCCCAGTGCTGGTCTCTTCTCAGCCAAACGCAGCTCGATCTCCGCTCTCTGAGTTCTTCCTCCAGACCGGACCAGATCAACACGTGTTGCTGCAACTCAACAAAGGACAGATACTCACAATCAGGGATTTCAAACCAGTATGTTGATTTAGAAATTAATTTAATATTTTGGGTTTATAATTTCTGAGGCTTATGTGTATTTATTTTATCTTGTTTTTAGGCAATGCTGGTTACGTTTGCTACCACTGGAGAGAAGACTGTTGTAGCCGTTATGTCGCCAAAGAACAAAACGGTGAGTGGTACAATATGTGGTCAGTATGATTATCTATACCAGTGGTTCTCAAACTGTGGTATGTAAGATCCTTCATGTGGTACTCTGATTAGTCTGCACTTCAGATATTTGCTAAATTTACAATCGGTTTAATCCACATTTTGTTCTCCTTTTGGTCAGTCCTTGTTTAGAACTAGTATGGAAATTGTATTGTCCTATTTTAGGCATGGTTTAGCGCTAATTTAGCTCTAGAATTTTAGAGTGGGTTTAGATCTGGTGGTACTCAGGAGGCCAGATATTTTCAGTGGTGGCACCTGGTGTAAAACATTTGAGGCCCATTATTATTAATATAACCGTACTTTGCTGTTGTTTATTTCTTGTTTCCATCATAGGCTTCTAGTATTAACCTCTTCAGTGCTGAGACTGGACGCAGACTTCTAGACACTACTCTGATTTTTACCATGGATCCAAATGGAGGAAATCCAGAGAGGGTCGGTCTTAGATGCAGCGTTTCAACTTGTCATCATAAGACAAGACAAGTAGCAGGATAAATTGTGTTTTCCTTCTTTTGCAGCTGTATGTGCAGGCGTTTTTGAAGAAGGATGACTCAGTGGGTTACAGGGTGATGGTACAAACAGAGGACCACCAGCTCACCTTTATCCAGCAGCCAGGTATTTGTCTCTGATGAAATTTTTTTTTTACGACTTATAGTATGACTTATACACTTATTGCAACTGCCACAGGAGGGCGCTAAAGACACTATTTTGTTTTGTTTTTTAAAGTTAATCATTTCTATGGGGTTTCAGATTTATGAAAAATAAGCACAGTTGCCATAGCAAGTAACAATTTAGAACTTTATTACCTTTTATTATGTGAATGATTAAACGTTCTCAAGATAGCACGATAAACAGGCTGCTGAAACAGGCAAGGCCACATTTAAATTTGTATTAAAAGTTGTTAAATGTAGCCATTTGGGTTTATTTTTGCATTTGTTCAACTTTCTACAGTCCCACAAATGCTATAATGTATAAGAAATGCATATTATAGTTGTGCAATTGGGTGTGGTTCATGTTTGCTGGGACGGTATAGTTAAAATGAATGTTGTTTTCCAGGGCGAGTGATGTGGACCAGAGAGGAGGCCCTGTCTGATGTGGTAACCATGGAAATGGTAGATCTGCCACTCACAGCCACACAGGCTGAGCTCGAGGGAGAGTTTGGCAAGAAGGCTGGTAAATGCTCCACCAAAATCAGTCATTATTGTGCTTTATAATAACAGAGTAATATGTCAATTTGATAAAAGAGCATTTCAGGGTCTACAACATAGCACCCCTATCTTAACTCCTTACTAACTTGCTCACTCACTGCTTACACTGTTTGGAGTTTGTTTCTGGTGTATGTTGCTTCACTTCGCTTTTGCCTTGTCTTCCTTTTAATGCCTCACTTGGACGCAGCCATTCAAGGTAACAGCTTCTCTTGTTTTTGTAAATTGTGACATTTTCATCTGATTGTTTTGTGGTCAGTGTACTGTAGTTTAAGAAATATATCAAATATATCAAGTAATATAAAGTCTTAAAGTCTATAAAGTTTTCTGACAAAGTGGGTGAAATGTTCTGCCCAAAGACACAACAACCAAAAAGTAAAAGAGAGCCTAGTGCACTGCTGCACTGTTTCCAACATCTATTCTTGTAGATTTGAAGAATTAAGGAAACATATCCAGTTAAAATTGGTGATATTATGATTGTTATAGATTCACACACTTAACTGCCCTCCACCTATGTTTCTAGCTGATTTAATCTGCAAAAGTGTACAAATTGCTGCATGCTTTCTGCTCCATTACAATATCTTTTTTCAAAATGACTTGTCCTTTTTAACATCTCTCTATTTCTGTGCAGATGGTCTGATGTCCATGGTCCTAAAGAGATTGTCTTCTCAGCTGATCCTGCTCCAGGCCTGGGTCTCCCATCTCTGGAAGCTCTTCTACGATGCCCGAAAACCACGCAGCCAAGTCAAGAATGAAGTGACCATTGAAAACCTGTCACGAGACGAGTTCAACCTGCAGAAGATGATGGTCATGGTGACTGCATCTGGAAAGGTACAGGAATTACTGTATATACCCATGATACTTACTCACTTCTAGTACCACTTTTAGAAAAATGATACTGAAATTTCAGTATCAATTTCAATACTAAGCAAATGGCTAGAAGTGGATTTTGATATGACAGTTATGATAAATATTGGTGTGTGTATATGTAATTATATGTATGTATAGATATATATCTATATTTATCATACACATACACACACACACATGCTCTAAGTGGTATATTAGTTATATCAAATGAGTAGCTAGTAAGTTTTAGTATATTTTTCGTCTTATTTATTTTTCATAACCCTTATTATTGTTAACTGCTTTTTGCTTCTTAGACAAAATATGTGTGTTTCTGTATAATAATTACAACATATTTTATGTTCGTAGCTTTTTGGCATTGACAGCAAGACTGGCACCATTGTTTGGAAGCATTACTTGGAGAATGTCCCTTCGAATGCAGCGTTTAATCTGATGGTACAGAGAACAACGGCCCACTTCCCTCACCCTCCACAGTGCACTCTGCTCATCAAAGACAAGGTAATGATCTGCCCTTTTCAAACTTGTTTAATACCAAATATATATGGCATGTTTTTGAAGTAGTATTGTTTTCTGTCCCATTAGGATACAGGCCTGGCCACACTCCATGTTTTTAACCCCATCTATGGAAAAAAGAGCCAGATCACTCCCCCTCTGCTCCCTCAGCCCATCCTCCAGTCTATGCTGCTGCCACTGATGGACCAGGACTATGCCAAAGTCTTGCTGCTCGTGGATGACCAGTACAAAGTAAGCAGCTATTCATTCTATTTAGGGATGTCACAGTATCAAACTGGATTGTGGAGTTACGATTGTTGTGATAAGTAGTCTACAGTTTCAGTATTGATGACCTAGCAACAGTGAAAACCTTAATTTTCTTGTAGCATAGATAAAATTGAAATTTCTTGTTTTTGCTTCTAACTGGCCACAATGAATATTTTTGGTACCCAATATCACAATTATCCCAAATTAACTGAATAATCTTGACATGAATAATGCTAAGTCTCAAAAAAACTTTGAACACCTTGTACCACCCCAGCTCTCCATTTAGAATCCTTCATTATCTGAACTATATACTATTTCCTGGTTCTACAGAGCCAACACAGTTCAATCATTTACATTTTTTCTATAAATTTAGAAAAAAAAAAAATTCTTCTTCTTCTGATGTCTTTTCAGGTGTCTGCTTTTCCGTCCACTAAGAACGTCCTCCAACAACTTCAAGAAGTGGCCTCCTCCGTTTTTTTTTTTCTTGTCGATGCAAATCAGGGGAGGCTCAGTGGTTACAGGCTACGAACAGTAAGTAGTAATATTTTGAAGTGATGCATATTATTGCTCTATAGACATTATTAATGCACAAATCCTACCTTAAAGGGTTTACACAGTTTGGCCTAGTTCCAGTTCAAAGCCAAGATAAATTTGAAAACGCCTGTCTGGGAGGGCATCTGACCTAGCAAATTATGTCACTTCAAACCAGCTCACTTTCTCTATGTTTAAAAATAGCATATAACTGTGTTTCCAGGACTTGTCGACTGAACTGATCTGGGAGGTGGTGATTCCTACAGAGGTGCAGAAAATTGTCTCTGTGAAAGGGAAGAAGGCCAATGAACACGTCCATTCTCAGGGCAGAGTCATGGGAGACCGCAGCGTTCTCTATAAGGTAATAACCGTAACTTATTAATGGTGTTTTTTTACGACCTGGTTTGGTTTATTTTAGTGCATGTAATTCTATAACCTATTTAGCCAATTTAGTATTTTGTATATTGACTTTATTCATCTAGGTCTGTCTATGTTGGATTAAGTTAGAAAATACATTAAGCCCATTTTCTATTTGCACAAGTAGTTCATGCTGCTAGTCAGTGCTGCCGGTTTTATATAAATGTTTTTTTATTAATGCGCATTGCCCCTGTTTGAATAATTGAATAAATTAAAAAAGTAACAAAACATGATAAAAGTTTCCTTAAAGTGAAATAAAAGGTTTGCTTATAAATTAATTGCACAAAGTAAGACTACATTAAAACTATTCCAATGGCACATACATATTTAGAAACCAGTTGTTACTGGTTAATATGGTTTCTAATAAATAGGTCCTAATGTCAAACAGGACAAGTGAAGTCATTTTTGAAAAAGTTAAACCATGGAATTAACAAATACATGACAACTGAACAGAAAGAGAAATGCAAGATTAGTCTCTAAATATCTAAAAATCTTACTTCATGCTTAAAGTCCATAAATGATTATACTTAAATGAAAGAGAAAGCTGCCCACTAGATGTTTCATATCAGGTTGTCTTGCTCAGTCTTGTCCGCGTCACACCCTGGTTCTCACACATCACACCCACAGCTGAATCAGTGCCTTTTATTTGGAGGGTGGGTGTTAAGATGACTGAAGTCTGTGCCAATCAAAAGACACACTGAATAGCCTCTGACACAAGTGCACTTTGATTTCTTCATTTGTGTGACTCTCCCCATTTTATAATTCTCCCTCTGAATCACTTCCCTTCAGCCACAGTCTAGATAATACTAGGGTTTACCATGTCTTGTTCTTTTTGTGTATATTACAGCCCATTTTTAGCCCTATATTGAATCATCTGTTCCACGTCGAAGTGTAATACTAGAATTAAGGGCTGCAAAATATAATATGTTATATTGAAACAATGCATTCTCCGTATCTGAATGTAAAAATCAAAATAAGTACAGCAATAAAGCAAAGTCTGTTAATCTGACAGGAAACATTTTACATTTGAATTGGAAAGAAATCAAAATGTTTTATTTATTTATTTATATTATTGTGTTGATCTATTAATGTTTAAATTGCACAAAAATATTGCTATATATTAAGTCAATATAACAGGTGCACATTATATAGCAAAACTATCAATATTGAAATACTGGCTGACACAATAACTACATATAGCTCGATAACACCAAGATTCTCAAGCAGATGGATATTTTTTTTTTAAAGGGAATATTAAAAAGACAGATTTTACTCATTATTTTCCTTGTTAGCCATGATTTAAAGCAAACCTACTATACCAAATCAACTTTTCACCATTTACCCACTCAAAGTTGTATCTGGGTGTGCATGTTTGAGTTCCTCAGGTTTGTGGAGTTGCAAGCTCGCTCACAGTAAAGATGCATGTTTTCTACATTTTTCAGTGCTATAAACACAACCAATATGAAATTCCTTCTCCAATATCATGCATGTGCAGCCCTAGTCAACATATACAGTTGAAACCAGAAGTTTACATACAGTATATACAAAGACACATACACTTTTTTCCTTACTGTCTGACATGAAATCAGACTAAACTTTCCCTGGATTACCAAAATTATTTCTATTTGCTAGATGCCAGAATATGAGAGAAGAATGCCTTTAAACAGTTTGGGAAAACCCAGATGATGATGATGTCGTGTCTTTGGAAGCTTCTGATTTATTGACAACATTTGAGTTAGAGACACACCTGTGGATGTATTGGAAGGCACACCTGAAACAAAGTGATAATCCTAATTGACCTAAAAGAGGAAAAGTTTAGTTTGATTTCATGTCAGTGAAGGAAAAAAAGCATATGTATCTTTTAAGATAATGTATGTAAACTTCTGGTTTCAACTATATGTAATTTCTCTTCTCTAACAGCCCTAATTAATTAATTGACTTACTGGCATCCGAATTATACAATTATATTTTAAAACCGTGACCAAGTGGCACCATTAAAACCTTTCTTTAAGACTTCTATGATTTCTAAATCAAATGGGAGTTGAAATGTTTTGAATTAAAAAGCTGTCCAGATGACTACCTCTGAAAAATGTCTACCTTGGATCATTCCTGGACAAATGAGGGATTACACTGTAAGAGGTTGTTTAATCAGTTTTCTTTTTCCTCTGCTCAGTACCTGAACCCAAACCTATTGGCCCTGGTGACAGAGAGCACTGACCAGCACCAGGAGCGCAGTTTCGTGGGAATCATTCTCATCGATGGCATCACTGGAAGAATCATCCATGAGGCCGTCCAGAGGAAAGCCAGAGGTCCAGTCCACATCGTGCACTCAGAGAACTGGGTGGTGGTGAGTGGGAGGCGCGCACAGACTAAATAACCAGGATTACAAACTGCCCTCCTGTAAACATGTTAGAGATGGAACATATTTGTGAGAAAATGTAGGAGGGGTAGTATATAAAGTACCGGTGATAATGATAGCCAGAAATGCACTGTTTAAAACACAAGAAAACATACATTTGAGGTATAATCCAGTTATTTTCAATTTCAAACTACCTAAGCCTTATCACAAGGTGAATGTAAAGCAAGTTTATTTTTGCTGAATTCAAATTAAACAGTGGGAGATTTTAATACATTTTAAAGACATTGTTCTTTTTCGAGTAGTTTTTGGGCCGAATACTTTTACTAAAGTAGTTATATGAGTTTCCCCAAATATTTTTTACTCTTACTGGAGTAATTTCTTGGACTACTACTTTGAGTACATTTTTTGTTGACTCTACCCACCTCTGCCATAATGATTCTGTTTTCAAACCTTGTTTGTCTTGTCTGTCTGCTCCACAGTATGAATACTGGAGCACTAAGTCCCGCAGAGTGGAGTTCTCTGTGATCGAGCTGTATGAGGGGATGGAGCTCTACAACAGTACGGTCTTCAGTTCTCTGGACCGGCCCTTCGCTCCTCAGGTCCTACAGCAGTCCTACATCTTTCCCTCGGCCATCTCTGCCATGGAGGCCACCCTGACGGAGAAGGGCATCACCAGCAGACACCTCCTCAGTGAGTTACTTTCACTTTCAAGTTGTACAACAAGGCATCTAAAATTTTTCTGATAAGAATCACTGAAAGAAGAAATGGGTTACGTATAATTTCGATTAAAGGAAATATGAAATGGGAAAAATAAGAAAAATTTAATTTCAATTTATTTTTTTTGAAATTTAAGACAATCTTGGATGTGGTTTCCTGGTGAAACACTAGGGGCACCGGGAAGGCCATATTTCTTTCAACAAGATTTAACAAATTAACAATACAGAATATAAAAATAACTGACATTACTTACTAAAACCTTGAATAGGTTATCATTATTTGTCCATAGACTGACTGAAGTCAAAAGCACCTTTTCTGTTTTGGAGTTATGCTGCAAATGTCATTAAGTGCAGCAGCTCAGTTGGTCAGACTAACCCACTTTCTGACACTAGAACAGTCCACTCTGTGTGAATGAAACTCAACACAATGCAATGTGACTGTTCACTACAGGTGTGAGAATTCTTCTATTCTCAACTGAGCCTGCTGCAACTTGCTGACACATTTTTATTATATTCAAGCAATGTAAATATCTAGATGAGATTAGTTATCTGTAGAATAAAATCAGAATAAAAAGATTACCTGTTGTATTTCCTTGTCAGTTGGTTTACCATCAGGAGGCATTTTATCTCTACCAAAGATGTTCCTGGACCCTCGCAGACCTGAGATTGTGTCTGAGCAGAGTCGGTAAGTAAATCCTACACTGTTTATTACACATGTTGTTGAATGCTTTTTAATATTTATATTGACTAATGATCTTTATGTTCTCAGTGAGGAGAACTTGATCCCGTACGCACCCGAGCTGCCAATCCGAACAGAGTGGTACATCAACTATAACCAGTCTGTGTCGCGGGTCAGGGGGATCCACACTGTCCCCTCTGGGCTGGAGTCCACATGCTTGGTAAGACAGTTTATTACTAAATAGTTGTATATTTCAAATTGTCTGTCTATAGATTATTAATAGTCCATTGATTGATACAATTATTGTGTAAATAAAAATAATACCAACCAGATTTCTACTCCACCTTAAAATTTAACCTTATTATCACTTGTAATTCTTAAAATAATTGGAGGGGGGCAGCAGTATGCCGCTAAGCATCTAGTCTGCCGGAGGTCAAGAGGAAATAGTCCAGGTGCCCTTCCTGTTGCGATATTACTGTGAATGAAAAGGATCATTGGGGTGAAGTCTGACAACCAGGCTCACGCCAGATTGATGTGTGTCACTCTGAATTGAGTTCTACACATTATCAGTCTGGGATGGCTCTCGCTGAAACCGTCATGACGTTCTGCCTTTCCTGATCGATTATTTAAATCTGATTGGTCGAAGCGTCACGACAGCGGAACAAGGCGAAAAATCTAACTTTTGTTACATCCAGTTGAGGGAAAAGCACAGACATCTTCCCTGTCCACAAATGCACAAAGCATTTAGCTTCTGCACGTTTTTCACAAATAAAATAGCCCATATCTATGCTAAAATAGGCTGAAGTACATTTGTCGGCATCGCCATGTTTGTTTTTGGTTCGCCTTTGGCTTCTGCACAAACCTCAATGATGCTCCGTGATTGATGTGCCAACCACCTGTCGGGCCCTATCGCACCAGACAAAAAAGGTGCATTCAGATGAGATAAAAATTCAGACTTTGTGAACATTTGGAATTGTTACTAGTTTGCTTTGACCAAAAAACACAAAAAACTTGGAACTCGTCTATCTCCATGGATAAGCAGATTAAGACATCAGACCAAGTTACAGGCCTGACCCTGCCAACAGTAATATTTCATATGTGTCAAGGTATTTGAAAATAAAAACACCTAATTGAATAAATGCAAGATAAGTTAGATTAATGCCATACAGTAGAACATTCCAGCCAAAGCAGTACATCTCCATAGAGGCAAACTGTTGGTGAACCATCCCCCAGAAAAGTTACATATTGCACCTATTAACACAGCATTATCAAATTAACATGTTTTTTCTTGATTTCATTCTAACATTTTAACCCTTTCTTTGTCAGGTGGTTGCGTATGGCCTGGACATCTACCAAACCCGTGTGTACCCCTCGAAACAATTTGATGTTTTGAAGGACGATTACGACTACATGCTCATCTCCAGCGTCTTACTGGCTCTGTTCTTCGCTACAATGATCAGCAAACGTTTAGCTGAGGTCAAACTACTCAACCGGGCATGGCGATAAACAAAAGAATAAAGAATAAAATATACAAAGATATACCATCTAACAGCGCCCAGATGCTGAACTGAGACGGACCCCAGTCTTAATACAAGTGAGTCGGCTAAGGATGTGCCTGTCTAGAGCTATAACTTTGACCAATAGGAACTGCACTGATGGGAGGGGCAAAAGGAATGACTTATATGTGTTTTTTAACTTATTTTGGGAGATAATTATAATTGTGCCCTTAAATTTAACTAATAAAGTTGAGTTGTATTATAGGAGAATTTTATACATTTTCCATAATGTGAATGGAAAATCAATTGAAAGATTAGATTAAAATTGAAGGAGATGCTGGTACAGTTCTGTCCAAGCTGAAATCCATGAATATAATAGTTGTACCAGTTGTGCCATTTCATGTGGTACCTACTACCTACTGCCAGTGGGTTTTATGGCAAATGAACTGTGAATAATGTTGTGGACGTGCTACTGCGTGAATGGATATTTAAGCTGTTTAATGTGTCATCCTTGTTTTATGTTCACTGAATCCTGGTAGATTGCTGGTTCATTATGTACAGGCTTCATCTTGCAGCTCACTAAATGGTTTGCTCTTTGTCAAGTATAACGTTTAAATTAAAGATTTCTCAACAAAACTAGTTTCTTCATGTTTTGTATGTGAGGGGTGTCTTTTTGTTCATCTTTGCCACTAAATATTGTACATTTAGCAACTTGAACTTCAGCTGGTAGTGTAAAGTTAATGAATCACATAACTGCATTTAAGACAGACTCCGATGGTTCAATGAATGAATAAGTTACTTTATTTCTATAAATAGATTAAACAAATGTTACAATACTCTCAGAAACCTTTAAGACAAAATTACCAATATAATAATGTACAGAGAAAGCTGTAAACACTGACAGTGTAACATATCTACATTAGGACGGATCAATTCATCATGTTACTTATGCTTGTTGAGCCAGTTTTATTGAGTTGAGCTCATTTCATTTTTTATCTATAAGAGGTTTCCATGTGTATTTGAGAATAAGTGACTCATTAAAAAGTAGCTAAACTAGTTAAAACTACTATGATTTTAATGTGTAGACACTGTTTACATAATAATCTGCCTTAACTACATTAACTATAGGTGAAGATGATTTTATAACTATAAGTAAAATACTTCAATAAATTCAGTGGCTAAATGGCTATACAATACATTTGATAAATTGTAATTTAATTAAGTCTATAAATACATTTAATTACAGTAAAATTTAAGCAGCAAGTTGTAAAAAGACACGTCATGTCTGTACAAGCCCAGCTTGTACACAGTTAACAGGAACAGTTCAGTCCTGGTTAGGCTAATTTCACTACACATGCAGACACTTTATTAGGTACACCAATAATGGTTCAAAACCACTTCTAATACTCAAGCAACTCAGCAACTCATTTAGTTTAGTTTTAGTTTACATGTTTATCTTGATACTTTCTTGTCCTGTGTATTTTTTCTTGTTCTCAATAACAATAATAGGTGAATATTTTAACATTGCCAAATAATTCAAATATTTGCTGTTGCGAAGTGATTAGCATTTGAAGCACCAGAGTACCTAATAAAGTGGCCAGTGAATATAGGCCAACCACTCCATAGTAGTTTTAGGAGGTATATTTCTCTAACATTGATTAAAATACTGGAATGTTAGTTTTCTTGGTTTACAATGGAATACTGGCAGGTAACATATTGCATCCTATAAAGGGATTATATGTAGTCAAGAGCTGACAATCTGAACCACTGTAAGAAACAAGGGACATGATAAGTTATTTCAATATCAACTTCCCTGTTAATATTCATTTTAAGACTATGTCCAGAAGTCAAGTTCTAATCTCTTCATTATAATATGCTAAGGTTAATTAATGTGCTGCATTGAATCCCTTTTATGCATAATATAATATAGCAACCAGGCATAACATTATGACCATTGGCTAGAGGTTTTTGTGGATGTTCCCAGTTTGCAGTTTTCAGTAATATTCACATGTGGTCCAAACAAGGTGATGCAGATTAAAGGGTCAAATATTTATTGACTTATACTTATTGATTATTATTGACCATAAATTTAACATCAAATCATAAATCAAATCTCACGTCCAGACAGTTGCTTTTAAAGTTACTCCTACTTGAGTAGTAGTAGTTTCCCCAAATACTTTTTTTTACTCTTACTTGAATAATTTCCCAGACCACTACTTCGTACTTCTACTTAAGTTATGTTATTTTGATGTAACTTTACTCTTACTTGGCTACTCTGCCCACCTTCATTCTGAAAGAAAGTATTTTCAACAAGTGGTCATAAGGCTATACCTGATTTGAGCATTACAATACCTCAAAGTAGAAGACAATCCCTCCAATTTACTTCAACTGTCTTCTCTGGTAATGACTATGGCCCTCATTCATACCTCCTTCATTACATCTCTTTAACGTCCATTTCATATTATTATATTATTAAATTTATCGTTTTTTCCAGAAGCCTCCATTCGACTTCCTGGTCGGTTCGCTCTGCAGTCTGTCTCTCCTGTTAGAGCTCGCTGGTCGCCCTGGAGGTAGTAGAATGTAGTGCGTGGTACTGGCTTGCCTTCCATCTTTTAAAATGGGCACTATACATGGTGAAGACTGAGTTGTATTGGGCACTCTTTCACTGTGATGTCGCTGTAACGTTTTGCTAACATAATTGGGGTTAGCGGCAAAACTCTGTGTAGGCGGCATTACTCCATTGATGTAGATTGGAAGACTTTTCGGACTCGGGGTTCTGGGAGGGCAAGGTGGTACCAACGGAACTCTGGGTGGGATTTTTGGAGGTTTATCATCATTCGAAAGAGTTAGGTTTTTAGGTTTGATCGGTATGCGCGGTGGGACTTCAGGTTTGTTGTCAGGAATAGGGGGTACAGAGCAAGAGAAGGGCATTTTAGGGGTTAAATCTTCTGGTTTACCCCAAAATGCATCTCCGCTATCGAAGTTATTGGCACCAAAATGGTTGCCTCTAATCGGTAATCTGTCATCGCATCCAGGCCATGAAAACGCCATATTCCCACTGTCTTTATCAAGCAAACATACGTCCTGATAAGCATAGTTTACTTGCCCATTCTGTCTAGTGTTAACATTATTGCTCCCTTTACACGGGACTTTGGGAAAGGACTTAGGGAGTAGGCACCGTCGGTCGCTAGTGAAAAACTCCACTTCTTGGTCCGCGGCTTCGTCCGACATAAGCTCCTCGGGATCCGGAAGAGGGGGTAAGGGTTTGGCCTCTCGCTGTCCCAGAATGCTGCAACCTCTCTGGGCTGAAGGTACGACCTGGTCCCCCTCTTGTGGAGGTTGCAGGGGCTCAGAGCTGAGGTAAGAGTTGGAAAAGTAAGGCGTCTGGGAGAGAGAGGCTGTGAAGGGAGAGGACACAGTTTAGTTTAAGTTCCAAACTTGTGCAGCGACTATTTAGCTCATATGTAATCTTTGTCAAAGTGTCCAACAATGAATTTGTTGTTAAAATACATAGAATAAGAATAATCAAGCACTAAACACACAAACTGCATGCTTTTAGTGACAAAGAATTGGCAGTAGACTAAGTAGATTAAAAAGAACCAAGTTGACTATTAGAAATGACTGAATCTCGATTAAAATTAATTTAGTTGCACAGCCTTAGTTAGTGGATAATATAGAAGCCACAATCATTAATATTACAGATTTATACATAATATATATTCCAATTATTAACAAATTTTAATATTTAATATTTCTATTCTTTATGATTTTACAGTGTATTAGTGACAAATATATGTAATGGTGACCCAGAAAGATCAGGACATAGCAGATCGATGTAACATTTCCAAATTTGCACATCCTTCCAGACCAATAAATTATAAGTCTTAAACATTTTTCGAGCAGAAGCTGTGTCTGTAGGAGGGCACATACCAGCGGCAGTGGGCGGCTCTCTACAGACTTGTTTTTGTTTCTAACGGAAGTACAACTCAAAACGCAGTGAAAAGTCAGGCTTAACCTATCGCCCCCTTCGTCAAACATCAGCCACAACACGCAGATTAACGCTTTATCTGCAACTCAGCCTCCACAACCCTCTCACAACATCCGACCAGCTGGGCACACATACACTGGATTCTATTACTGCCAGTGGTATTCACAGATTTTTGTTTATTTTATTCATTTAGGCAATATATAGGTTCTATCTGGAGTGGGGTTGTCGAAAGTATCAAAAATCAGATACTAATTGATACTAAAAAAAGCTAGCATCGAAACCACATACTCATTTGAGCATATACGGATACTAAAAGATTCACATTCATAGTACGGAAAAGAACCTTTCCTAAATAGCTTTAGAATAACCTTGAGCTGTATAAGAACAAGTAAAAGCTGTAACAGAATAATTAAAAGACCTGGACAACTGAGGGATTACACAGATATAAAGCCACGTGGTAATATAAAAGAATGTGCTATTATTTAATGTTGAAAATGACATTCCATTGTTTTTATCAACATAGTGGTATCAGAATCATTATTGAGTATCGAGTCTATTCCTTAATATCGAAATCGACAACACTAATCTGTAAAACAGAACCATGACTTTTTTTATTTCACTTTTTTCAGACTGTGCATATGAATATAAACATGCTAGATTTGCAGAGTTTCCAGTCACACCCATAAACATACAAGAGATGAAAGAAGTGTCTTGCCCAAAGTGGTTGAAGCAAGGCTCACCTCCCCAACTTGAGTTAGTAGAAGGGCAGCCTTCTGACAGACCCTGTGTAGCTTTACCACGAATGTTTGACTCTATGGTATAAACCCTTTCCATCTTTCATTTAATAAGTTCTAGACAATTCTTATTGTCAAAAATACCTTGGTAGAGTCGCCTGCTTGTCTCCATAGAGAGTTTTAAGACATTTTGTAGATCTCCATGGATAACTGAAAGTTTCCAAGCCTCCACCTTGAAACTGACCATACCATCAATGAAACTGGCAAGCAAATTTAACCTTTGTGATTTTCTGATAGCGATCACTTAAATTGTGATTATTATTTGATTTTGATGTACAAGACAAATGCATTAAAGTCTAACTATAGAGCAATGATACTCACCAAAGTCCTTGTGGAGGCTCTTGAGGTTGTGGTCCATGTCCAGTCCGAAGCAGTCTCTGAAAAACAGCCTTGGATCAGTATAGGTTTGTATAGGTCTGAGTCAATCATTTGTCACATGGGGATCTGTAGTGACCCATTACATGTCCAAAAACACACAGGACATATGCTCCATACATGTCCTGTGATGTCCTGTTATATAACTGCTATTTATTTACAAGGCTATGAAATCATAATATGTTCACTGACAACACTATGTTCACTAAAACATGAATGCTGTTACAGCCTATGTAGGGCTAACAACCGTGAGAAGAAAAAAATGTATAAAAATGTGTGTATATTGTGTGTATAATGTGTGTTTTTTTGGTTGTTTTTTTTATTACAATTTTCACATTTTTTCTTGGTTGGTTGAATAATTGTACCTAAATCACAACTTAAGTTCCACAGTTCAATACTTGACCACTTGAATTTTAACCAGTGTTTAGAGACAATATTCAGTGACAAGTACCATCTCATATTCCAAACTCTAAAATCAAAATAAGTGTATGGAATGTACGAACATAAATGAGTTGACACGTGTTTGGTTAAGATTTTCCCACTTCCTTTGTTTTGACAGCACTGGAAGTATAGAGATTAGATTCATTGACTCTCAACCACTCACCTGCTTAGACTGTGCTGTAGCCATAGGTTATTCTCATTCCCAGCCATGTTGACACCGAAAATATATTATTGTATTTCTAAAAAGCATCAAAAGTCGTCTGGTACCGGTACAGGACTTGCTCCATCACTGCTTCAGGCCACACACTGACAAACTGTATGGAAAACAAAGATAAAGGTACATCAAATCCAACGGCTAAACATGTTGACCACTTACAGACTGTAAAATAAACAAAATCCCTACACATGTGGTTTGAATCAGGGATTATGGGAGAAATGAAGGAATGGAGGAGACGTGTAAACAACACACATCTGGGACTGAATGTACAACGCAGCTGCAGGGGTCAAAGGTCGGCCCATGAAGTAAAACAAACATACAGGCTGCATTAGGAAACACAATACAGACAAGTGCATGATGTGGATATAATAGTTAGTGCAAATAGTTCTTGCGTGCTGCTCTATTGATGAAACCTATAGTAAAATTTTACTTTGACGGGTTAGGGGGGTGCTCTACCGGCTCTGCATGGAGAAATGATCGCTTTGCTTGAAATATTACACAGTATGGAATTTTTTTATCTTCCATTTATTCAATTTAAGGTGTTTTTATTGCTAAAGAATATCTTGTTACCTGCTCGTCTCCAAAGAGAGAGATGATTTTGTAATGTTAGCTAATGTATTACAGTGGTCAATTCCCACAAGTTACCTAGAGCACTTTTAAATATTACCCTTTCAAAGGTTTTTGGTGCCACTAAGCCAATATGAAAAGTAATTACCTTCTTGGATCATTCTTGGAAGTGATATTAACATTTATTTAACATTTTACAATTCTACGGTATTATCAATCATCGTCCCAAATACTATCTTTCTTATGTTACTGCTACAATATACAACATGGGAAGATTTTGCAGCAAAAACTGGCACTACATATTTATATTCAACTACAGTGCCACCACATATTCTACTCTGATGGGGGGGTGCAGTGTCCTCCTCTATCCCTCTGTCCTGACTGTAAACCACATGAACAGCTTGTATCCTGAGTAACAACAGGGAGGATTGTGTGGCGTTCCTCTGAAGCCCAGGACCACCTCCTCCTCCAGCTCTGCTCCAGGACCAGACCAGAGCCAGTGCCTCAAAGGGAGGGCTGTCCTCTGCACGGGTAACATGATGAAGGGAGAATGGAGAGTTGAAGTAGTTTGAAATTGTGATACATGAATGAAGAAAACAAACTTATATCGAGTATGTACAGTAAGTCTTTTTAGTGCTATTTTAACAGCCTATTCCCTATTCCCAATGCAAGGAAAATCTAATAGCAGAAAAAATATTAGTGGGATTGTAAATCTGTGAACAGTAAAGTTCAATAATAAGTAAACTAAATTACTCAAAAACAACATAAATCATACCCTGAACTGTTAGTTTTAATAATGTTGTTGGTTATTTATCAACAACATTATTTATTATTTCTTTTGGTGGCTAATTTTACAGTCCATTCACATTTTGTGCAATAACTCAGACCACAACATTTATAATGGATTGCCATAATATTGTCATAACAGATTATTAAAAAATGTAGAGCGATATAAATACAATTGCCCATAACTAACATGTCATTCCCTAGTAGTGTATCTATAAACCTCTTCAAAACTGCTAAATAAACCATGAACAACCCTTATTGCATAACGCCACTATTCTTTCTGGCTGGGCGGCGATCTGAAGCATCCATAATTCAATGACAAATCCACTACAGAGAGCTTTCATTTGAATATTTATGTCCCTAAAACAAGCTAAAGTGGCGTCATATCCGTCAGTGGGGCTCGGAGATGGAAGAGGCAGAACAATTACGGATTCTACCCACAATTACTGCCCTGAATGAGGCCACTCTGAGCCGTGAATGGGAGCTTTGTGCGGGTCTGGTGCAGCCTGAACTATCCCAGGAGGTTAGGACACAGGGACACTCCATGGTGACAAGGAACCCGGCCTGAAGTATGGAGCTCGGAGCAAAAAAAGTTAAGGAAAATTGTTTGTTTATGTGGCGTAGAAAGCATTGGAGATTGACTAATGGTTCTGGCGCGAATTGAAAAGGGTCAAATGCAAAATAAACACCTAATTTGTCACTACTGAATAAGCAGGCTAGTAATAAATGTTCCATCTAGTGTATAAGTACAGATTAAGGTAGACTTTTTTGCTCTTTTAGGAAAATGTGTCCTCTGCATATCCTTCTATGCAGCTGAGACAACCTGTCAGGAGAAGTAGGCAGTATCCAGATCTTAAACCAGGATTTTTATCAAGATTACCAAGATGGAAGATGGTGCAAGTTTTATGGAGGAAGCCAAACCAGCCACTGAAAACCCACCTAGACAGAAACTGCATGCTAACTCCGCTCAGTCCAGGAATTGAACCCAAGACTTTCTGAGTGATATGCCATTGTACCACCAAGAATGAAATTGGTTAATGTAACTAACTAATTTATATACTAGCAAGATTCAACTACTACTATTGCAAAATTTTTGTATTTTTACAACACAGAAATTTTGTGTTGTTTCTGTTTAGATTTATTGGTATATTTATTACATGATATAATTATTTTTATTACAGCTAAAGGATGTAGTAAAAATGAAATGGTAATTGCAATAAAGTATATTTATAACAATGATTTTCCTTTTAGAATTTTACAAAACTATTGCTGGATTCCACTTGTTATCTTAGGAGCACGACTTTTCAGAACTTTTAGATTCTAGAGATCATCATTTCCGTCTTGTTGTACATCTAGTCCTTCTTTTAAAGATTATTTAGTTGCTGTTTACCCCCAAGCAAACCAATTCCTAGAAAGTATGGGTGGCTACCTCTAGCCAAATCCTAAAACACGAGACTGCATTGTTGTTTCTATTATATTTAAAACCACAGACATCTCAGTTGGACAATGGAAGGTATCTGCTGCTCACTCTCAACAATGACTAGCACATTCTGCAGCTAAGATAATGTTGTCCACCATTAATTCTGACAAAGATCTGTACTGCATCGCTCAAGTCAAGCGTTTTCCTCCAGGTCTCCAAGTTTCTGTTTTGGTCTTGTTGATTTGGCTTTGACTTTTGGAAGATATTATAGCCCAAAGAGGAAACAAGGACTGTAAATACAAGATAATGGTATCAAACCGGAAACAATATGAGACAGCAGCAAGTCAAAAGAGTTCAACAATGGAGTGTGGTGTCTACAAGAGCTAAAGGGGCATGGTTTAAACCTGGTTCAATTCTGGTTCAGTCCTGGTTTAATCCTGGTTTAATCTCGGTTTAGTGCTGGTTTAGTGGTGATTTAGAGCCCAGTATTAATAAGATAAGATAAATCCTGAGTAGTCCCACTGTGGTTTAGTTTGATACCTTAATCCTGGTAAAGAGCTGGTTTAGTCCAGTTTTGTCCTGATATAACATTATTATTGTGGCTTGATTAGGTGAAAGTTTATGCATGCAGGTCTCGCTCTATTCTCGTCCTAGTTTACTTCCAGTTTAGGTCTTTCTTAGAGCTCATATGGGGTCATATTTGCATGGTTTCCCATTGTAACATCCATACTCTCTTGTTTTGCTAAAGGTTGTCCCTATTTAAGATCTGGTTTAGTTGTGGCCACAGTATACCAATTAATAATATTAACCCCAAACCTATGTCAACCAAGCTTACAACTAAAATTATAATAAATCACATTTTAATTATAGTGTTAATCTGGTTATGTGTTGCTCTGGAGTTTTGACATTCAGGTCATTCATTAGCACTGTTACGAGATGGAAAGTTATATGTGCAAATGTTTGGGTGAATCAGTAAGCATGTTTTTGGAACAGAGAGATGGAAAATAAATGAACAAATCAACAAGAGAATCAGTTGGGTAAGATAATGCATTCACTCTGATATAAAGATACAGTAATTATGTTCAATTTTTGGATTTGTTTAAAGGACAAATTCAAGTTTAAATCTGATATAGCTCTGGTTTGGAACTTGTTAAAATAGATCAGACTTGGTTTAGTTCGTTAGTCTTTTAAAAGCCCTTATTTTTATTTGGGAATTTCTATAGGCTAGAACATAATTGTTTACTCTTAATAATTCCAAGTCCACTTGACATCGTTTTATTGACGTTTTTTCTTGGTTCAAGTTAATTACTTATCATGGCCTGTTATAATCAAGTTATAACAAACTAATAGCTCATATTCTTTACTTAGCCACTAAATTATAGTACTGCGCCCACTTGTGGCTTAAGTCTCACCGTTTTGGCAGATATTCATTGGGTGAACTTGAGAAACAGTTTCGACCAGAAATGTATTGAAATAACCCAAAATCACGCACAAAAAAGGCATTACGCATGGCTCAATTGATAGCTTGCTTAAACAAATGGCACTAGATTTGCCCACAATCCGGCAAAATGCGATAAAAAACTGTCTTATGTAAATGTAGTGAGGCGTCAGCGATGCTACTGCCAATTTAATTCCCAACTGGACCGCAATAATAATAATTTAAATATGTCTTACCGCGCAAAACGTGCCCGGATACTCCCATTGTATCGCCAAGTAACAGTTATCCAATTCTTTCTAGCCAAATTCCGCGTTTTTCTTCGCTTTTACGCAGCAAGATTCCCTGCGAGCATCGAACCATGTGCACATCCCAGTTCTGACAACACTCCGGGGCGGACACGCAAGTTTTGTCACGGTGACGCGCATTTCCTTCTCGCCTTTTATAAACTTCTCCAGCTCCTTCCACCGCTCAGACTCCACCCTACTGCCCTTAAAGGGAAAAATTCCTCCAAAACCATGGAACTCTCAGGAAAACGACCAGGGATTTGGATCAGAGAGAGAGGAATGTTATGTGAGACTAATATTAGTAAGGGGCTAAATTGTCTACGCATCTCAGCAGAACAGCATTTTATGTGTGGAGGTGTAGATAGACTACACAGATGAAGGCGCCTGGTGTATTCCGGGACAACTGAAAAACAGCTTACGCACGAAATTCTCTCCATGAAAGTCAGTCACCACTTACACGTAAATACCTAAATATTAACAAATACCAAATCTAAGTGTTGTGTCTGGAAACTGTTATGACTGCATTGGGAGCAACATTAGTACGTTTTTTTGTTATTTTGAAAGATTATATGCCAACGATTGTAGGCCTATACATTATATATATTTTACAATGTTTTTAGTGGTTGTTTTAATGTTTTTTTTTGTTTTTTGTTTTGTTTTGTTTTGTTTTTAATTGTTCTGTGCAGTGTCCTTGTGTGTTTATTATAGTAACTGACAATAAAACAAATCACCCATTTTATTAACAACTAAGACTGTACCTCCACCTCAAAATGGATTCACTTGTGGCATTCTGTGAAACATTTAAGAACAAAATTTTCATTAATTTCATTAAAACAATCCTATGTGTCCCATTGATTATTAAAACTAGAGTACTCGGTTGTCACAATAATAGTACTGTTGCAGTTGTATCAAATGATAAACTTTACATCGTTTTCTTGCAGCAGAATTGCAGAAAAGTTTAACATTTGTGAACTTTTGGATAGTTCATTACAATGTAGTCAACAGGGAAAACGGTCTCTGGCCCCCAACTGAGATTATGACATCATTACATTCTCGATTCTGAAAAACTTTTAATATTGTAACCATTTCAGTGTCCAGCAGGGATCTGACCAGAACTGATGAAGCGGCTTGGATGAGCAGCGAAACGCCTTCACTCCTTCACTCCCACAACTTTTTGTCCAGTTGACAGTTTTATATGGATCAGCCCTGGATGACTGAGGGATTACACAGGCATATTGTAACCATGGAAAAATACCACTATTGTTGTAACAATAGTTTTGCATTTTGGATACTGATAAACCTGTCCTATTATGGATGTAAAATAATGAGTCACATTTGCTTTGGTAATTTCGGAGTCCCTATGACGTCCGTGTGGCGTGTAAAGGTCCCGGCCTGGTCCTCTCCTGGTACAGTGTGGTCCTCTGAGAACCTGCCCTTCATACATAGCAGTAAACAGACTGTCCCAGGAGAGACGCGTGGGCGGACTGCACTGGCACCAACGCCACTAGAGCCTGTTTTTGAACCCTCCAGTTCTGGGTGAGAGTTCAGTGTTTATATTCAACCCATAGACTGTATAAAGAAGACTTATATATACAGTTTATGATTTAACCACACAGACAACATGCGGACTAAAGACTAAGTACTATAATACAAGATGCTAAACTGTGAAACTAATAAGCATTCAAGAACAGATGCAATTACAAAAA
>JACM01062454.1:0-15197 GCA_000787095.1 Periophthalmodon schlosseri | reverse complement strand
TTTGCAAACTGTAATCTGTTTTTTTTTCTTTTAAAGTAATGGCTTCTTCCTGCAGAGTGGACTTTCAGCCCATGTTGGCACTGTACTCGTTTCACTGTGGATAATGACACACTCTTACCAGCTTCAGCAGCATCTTCACAAGGTCTTTTGCTTTTGTTCTTGGGTTGATATGCACGTTTTGGACCAAACCACGTTCATCTCTGGGACACAGAACCCGATGGCTGGAAATTACCATGTGTTTGTACTTGTGTATCATTGTTTGAACAGATGAACGTGGCACCTACAGGCCACAATTCTCTTCCTGATATCTTGGCTGATTTATTTTGACTTTCCCATGATGAGAAGCAGTGTGTTTTAGGTGTGGTTTCAAATACATCCACAGGTGTGTCTCTAATTAACTCAAATGTTGTCAAATGTTGTCAGAAGCCTCAGTCAAGACATAACATCATTGTCTGGGTTTCCTCAAATTGTTACTGTATGTAAAGTTCTGATTTTTAAGAAAATATTGTCAAGTTGTTTAAAAAAAAAAAAATCCTTCTCTCATTATTCTGGCATTTAGCAAATAGAAATAATTTTGGTAATCACAATTGACCTAAAACAGGAAAAGTTTAGTCTGATTTCATATCAGACAGTGAGAAAAAAGCATATGTGTCTTTTTATATAGTGTATGTAAACTTCTGGTTTCAAATGTATACAGTATCATTAAAAGGCCTGAGCTGCAACAAATAAAGAATGAAGAATACACCAATAATTAGCCATAAAAGTGATTTCTTCTAGCCTCAAATCTTATCATAGTACAGAAAATGGCAAAAATCTCTCCACTATTGCAAAGAAAATATACACATGATAAATACTGAACAAAAAAAAAATTATTGTACTATAAGTATGATATATTGAACAATAAGTCGATATTGTAATTATCGTGACAGGCCTACCGCAAGAGTAAGCACTTTCCATTTGGACCTCCACACGCACAGGGGCAATGTATTTGCGTAAAAAAGACTTTTACGCATTATTAACCAGGTCTGTGTAATCCCTCAGTTGTCCAGTGATGATCCATAGCAAAAGAGAAAATTCAATTCTGTCAGAACGTCTTCACTCTAAAACTTTTGTCCAGTTGAAAGAATTATTTTTTTTCCTTTTGCTTTTAACTATGTTATAACTGTGTTCCCTCATAATTAGTTTATTTAGTATTCAAGTATTATTTTGATTGATTCATGCATGTTTGTTTGTTTGTTTGAGTAATTCAGCATTGTCCTGCATTTGGTTTGAACAAAAACATTCTGAGTCTTACATGTAGGTTCAGAAGTTCAGCCATTTTAGATCAATATTACAGTTACAATGAACAAAGTTAAAAAATATTATTTAAGTTTTTATGTCTTGTTTAAGCTCCATGCCTCACCTGCAAAACAACCTATGTCATCTTTTAAACCTGCAATCTAGCACTCCTTTCTGACTGTGTGCCTCATTATTTAGTGTTTGGAGATGGTCTAAGCAGTATGTCAGACAATCTACAGTCTGAGATACTGCAGATTGTATTATTACTGCACCTGAGTCATGTAGACCTTCTATTAAGCAACTAAAGCAAGTAGGTAACTCAAGTTAATTTGTATACATCTGCAAATTTTAATTAAATTTAAAAATCCTATGTTACACAAAATGGATTCTTGTGAGTTAAGCCATTGTTATAATCATCAAAAACATACTCAGAGTTGTGTTTTGTTTCATTCACACATGTTTGAGTAAACCTGGTTTATTAGTCTGTCTACATCTCCAAAGCTCAAAATGCTCCGTTCCACCTTCTGATGTCATGTAGCGGTAGTTTTCAAGTTAACTCATGGCATGACATCACAAGGTGGAACAGAATGTTTTCTGTTTGAGAGAAGAACTCTGCCTAAATATGCAGGATTTGTATGTTAAACATGTGTGAATGAAACAAAACACAACTCCTGGTATGTTTTTGATGAAGAAACATTATAACACAGACATAAAACAATGATCATAATATAGACCCTTTAAGTTGTATGGAGAAGCATGCATAACTTACCCTGGTAGTGCTGTAATAACGCCTGTTGAACTGTGGAGCTTATGAGGGCCTGAGGCAATTCCCTGAGGTACAGTTTTAGGAGACTGGCCACAGTAGAAACATCAGACTCCGAGACGAGGTCAACATCCTCCGCACACTCCAGCCGCTGCTTCAGGCTCTGCACCGCGCGGACATTCCCGTTTACCCGAAACAACCCTTCCTGGTTCAGTCCTAAAGGAGAACAAACACCCGTTACAACTAGACAGCATGAGGTAAGAAAGGTCAAATCTGTGTGACAAAAAGATAAAGATGCCAAAAGATGTGTTGGCATGCTGCAATTGCCACCAAGTTATCCATGGTGTTTGACAGGTGCCAAACTGCGCAGCGTCTCGTTTAGCACGTGTGTAGTGTAGCACGTGCTCGTGTGTGGTAGCCATGTTTGCTTGACAAGACATTTCATCTCTGTAGTGCTCATAAAAATCCACTGCCTGAACATGTATATGATCTGCAAAATATATCTAACTTTAGGTTGCACACATAATGGATATTCACAGCTCACTTTAGTAAAGCTAGCAAAGATGTATTAGGCTACAGATGTCTGATGAGTTGTCACTTAATTAACTGTCAATTTTGCCAGTTACCTCTTTTGTTAGTGTGTTGTTCCTGAACTTACAGAACAGGCCTAAATTAAAAGTTAAAAGTTAACCTTGCTGCCTGCTTCAAAAACACCTGAATTGAAAAATTAGCTAGATTAAGCAATTTTCCACGTGGCATAAATGTGAGAAAAATGTGTCGTCATATAACTGGATTTCCTTTGCAATACTGGCATCTAGTGGACCTGCTTGGAACTGCACGCTCCAAGCTGTGGTCACCTGAATAGTATTTTTCACTGCCTATATTTTGTGTATGTTTAATAACTGACCACACTTGGTTTGCCTTTCAAAAACCCACCGTCATAGAGAAATTTTAAACCAAAACAACCTCATAGGGTCTAAATGTCTTTGTTTTTGCTTATGCTAGATCAGGAATAAAACATTAAACAGCACAAATGCCCTTTTGAACTAGTTTAAATGTTACGTTCAAACAGCATAACTTATTATTTGCAGTTTCTATATTGTTTTCTTTTCTCTTACCATGACTGCGGAGATGCTCCACCATCCTCCTCACCACCAGAGGCAGCCCGTCCTTCAGCAGGCCTTGCTCTTGCAGTTCCCTCAGAGACTTCCCAAACACTCCGGCCTGCTCGTTCACCGTACCCCTGGGTTTTAGGACAGGGATCTGAACCATTTTCAGCATGTCTTCCCTCACCTTCACCGCTGCCTTGCTGTGCTGTGGAAAACATACAGACAGATCAACCTTTGTGTTCATGGGGTTGGTATGATCCGGTGTCCCAGGCTGGTCCCACTGTGTCCAATAGTCCAAAAGGTGAGGTGGGAGCCTGTGATGTCACATAGGAGTCCATCATTTACACCTCTTGCAGCCACGCGCATGTACACACATAGGACAGCAAGTGTGAAGAGCTAAAAGGGAGCAAAGTGGAGAGCTGACTTGTTGCTACGACAAATATCAGGTTACCATGCAACACCTGGGCGAAGGCATGGTTGGAGAGTCTTAGCTACCTGAGCAATGAAACACCTCTATGGTCAAGCAGGCAAGTTTATTTTACTAAAAGCTACAAGACGACGAAATGTCTAATATGTCAAAAGGTTATATTAATATTTCTGCACTAAATTATATTAATAGTACTCAGATGTGTGTAGTACTCAGTCACATTTACATTTACTTGAGTAACTTTTTAAAGAAATTGTACTTTTCAGAGTACTTTTATAGCAGCATACTTTTACTCCTACTTGAGTCATATTTTATTGAAGTAACAGTACTCTTCTTTAGTAAAGCAGCATATTTTTACTCCTACTTGAGTAATATTTTTATTGAAGTAACCGTGCTCTTACTTGAGTAAAAGTTTTGGTTTGGTAAGTCTACAAGTGACAAAAACTTTATGTTGACAATATGAAATGATGTTCCACCTTGTGATGTCATGTAGTAATACACAGGTTTTTTAAAAAATTGATACACCTTAATTTGAATCATAATAATTTCAGCGTTGGAATTTCCACTCTCTACTAAACTAAAGGTAAAGGGTAGCTGTTAACTTGAAAACTACCCCTTCATGACATTACAAAGTTGGAACAGAGCATTTTGAGCTTTGGAGATGTAAACAGACTAATAATAAAGGTTACTTAAACATGTGTGAGTAACCTTTTATTATTGAATGAAACAAAACACAACTCTTGGTAACAATATTCTAACGTGTAAGTATGTACCTATAAGTAGTAAGTAGGCCCTAATTCAACTCTTTTCACTTAAGCAAACATACAATCTGGTATATAAGTACAAGTTAAATATTTCTTTAATTCTGCTAAAATATAATGCCAGAAAAAACACAGGTCCAGAGACTACTGGAAATTACCATATTTTTGCACAAACTTAACATAAACTTGCATTGGACAGAAACTTTATTCAGGTTAATCCAAAAAAATCTTTGACCATGTTTTGCTTTCCACATCAGACACACTGAACCTGCCCTCATTACCACACCATGCTAGAACAGCACACAGCATATACAGTGTTGAGTGCTTTGGACGATGCGATATCTTGAGTAAACACTACCACATGTCATCTCCTGTTTGGATAAATAAATACACGGCACCACTGAAGCATGCTTTATAATCACCTTTTCTGAGAGCAAATAGTCCACGAAACAACATCTGATTCATACTAACAGCTAAAACATGCTGAATTCTTGAGTTATAATTTAGCAAATATATTAGAAAAATTCTACATATTCAGACAAGGTTCCTTCTGGACGTGGGCTGACATTTCCTGTAAAGTTTGCCCCCCCGTAACCATAGTAACAGCCGCACCATGTGACCACTACAGTGCACTATTTCAAACAAGTGGATTGACCCGTGCATCGGACGAGGGGCCCTCAATGATCGGACTACAAAAGGGCCACATGACACAGTTGATTTACTGTTTAAATGCAGTGGCCAGTGAGCATTTTTGTCTCACTTGTCTAACCAATAGGAAAACTTATTAGGTAGTGTGCTAGGCTTGGGTCAGCTGATTAAACTCGACTCACAGATGGTGCTGATTTTTTTAAAGAGGCTTGATCTGACAATACCACATGCTTCAGCCCTGTTAATTCACAAATCATCTGCACTCCAATCAAAAGAGGTGCCTACTAAACTGTAACCAGACTCACATCTTCATAAAGTATTGAAGAAGTGTGTATCCTAGGTCCCAGTGAAGTAACCAGTATCATGACAGCATAATGACAAAGTAACAATGCACAATTTGGATTTATTATTAAGATGAAATAAAATATTACATTACAAGTGAACTTTCAATAGGAAGTGTAGTAAATAGTTAATATAATAAAAATACTACTACTACTACTACTAGTTTTTTTGTTGTTGCCACTACTACTACTACTAATAATAATAATAATATTAATAAGGTCTGAGACTGAAAAAAAAACACATGTATTTGTTGTATATTTACGGTAATTCTTTTTTTTTGTTTTTTTGTTTTTTTGTTGTTTTTTTTTTTACAAAATTTGATCAATTTACACCACTACTCTATAACGCTCGTCTTAAGCCAGTCTGAGCTTAGTCTGATAGCCTTTTCAACAGATGTCCATGAGATCTAATTCAACTTCTTTGCGAACAAAATAGAGATGGTAACTATGAAAAAAAGTAATATTGTGCATATAAAAATTTTAAAAACCAAGGGTCAAAGCCTCATTAACGTTCATTAAAAATAGACCTATCCTTTTTACATGCTTTTTACATAATCTCCACTTTTACTTTGCAATTAGTCAACACAGCAGTTAAGAGGGAAAGGCACTATTTGCATTTGACTGGGAGTTAGCGCTGCATTGAAAAGCAGGAAACACATTAGTACCTATTGTGTGCTGTGTTTAGCCTGTATTCTTCCTCTTCTCTTCTCCTCCTCCTCCTCCTCCCTTACCCATCCTTCTAAACATCTTCACAGCACCAACCGCACATAAAAACATGCCTGCCACTCCGAGATAACAACAACTTCCAGTATGAGTTCGTGTCCTACTTTTGGAGTGTAGAAACAAGCTGTTCCCCATTTGTTTTGGTTTTAAGTAGTAATGCACTGCTCTGATATATCAGCGCCAATACTGAAAAATTGCTGAATCGAATATCGGCTTCCAAATATCAGTTCAGCCGATATTCTGGTTGGGCCTAAAAACTGATTTAATAACACTTTTTACTAGTCCTAGTTGGCCCAAAAAGTGTCATAATGTTTGAACTTTTATTTACCCAAAGCTGTTCTGTAGTTATTTGTGGGATAAATAACAGCTACATAACACATTTGGATCAGTTTTGTCTTATTTTATGTTTGTTTAACAGAAATAAATGCTGTTTTCAGTCTCTGCGCTGGTATCGGTTGATATCGGGTATCGGCAAATACTTAAATCCATAGTATCAGATTCAAAACTGCTGGATCGGTGCATCCCTAGTTTTAACATGCTTACTGAAGGAAACGCAAGCCCCAGCATGTAGCTTTACCTCTCTGCCTCTCTCCTCCTCCCCTCACTCTTGTCTATCTCCCCATGTGGCCGCTGGAACAACTGGTGGCAGTAACAGTTCCAACAGCTGCAATGCATGTAGCAACTTCTCATAAAAGTGTCATTGGGAACAAACAACCTAGAAAATGGCTACTTCTAGAAGCTAAAATACAAGTTTGGATTGGTATAATGGTGTACTTGTTGAAGGGATGGTGACCTCATATAAGCAGTGAGTCACTTCAGGGAAAAAATAACAAAGATTTACTAAGGAGGAAAAACACAGAATTATACTTTGACTGTTTTGTTTAATGGTTAATTTAGGATGCATAATGGATACACTTGAATGACCTACTGAATAAAAAACATAGTCCAGATGTCTACCTGAAACACTGGACAACTCCAAGATGAATGAGAAAGACACTTATCTGTATCTAAGGAAATTGAAATCAAAAGTCAGTATTTATGAAAACAGTTGGTACTTTTCTACAATATACTAACACAGTACGAAAGTTGGATCTCAGGAGTTTTCTTGTCTAACCTTTTCTTATGTCCATATAAAAATGCATTACGGCACCGGAAGTCACGTGGCCAGACCTCCTAAAACTTTGTATCTCTTGAGATCTTTAAACCAGGACCATCCCAAAGGAGCGTGTCCCATTATGCATTCCGCAGCACTGATTCACTCTTTCAATGGGAATTCTTGTGCGCCAATTTAAAAGAGCTTCTACTTACACAGATGGTCAGAGCTCCTGCCCCCATTCTTTCAGTGAAGAAAAGCAGCAGAGATGTTGTTAAAGTCCTCCCCCTCTTTATTCTCTCCTCCTCTTCCCTAATCTTCCCCCAGACTTTGAAATCCCTTTAAAACGTTCCATCTATAATCCATGACAGAGCCGGAGAATGGAGGAGTGTTGTCAGTGGGCAGCAGAGTTCCCGGTGGGCTAGTGCAGTGTGCCCATGAGCAAAGAGATTTAGTGCTTGTCTCTTTTTCTTCCTCTCTCTCTCTTTCTCTCTCTCTCTTCCACTCCTCTCTCTCCTCCTGAGCTGAAATCTGAGCCAGGCACTCTGATTGGTCAAGGGGATGTCATGTGATTAGGGGGTTTGTGCCCTAAACTTTGAAATGTATGCCTGCAGGATCTGTCTGTGGCTGAGAGGAAACCAGAAATACTATGTGGCGCAGGCTGGATATTACTGTTTTTAGGGACGTTGAGTTTGGATTTTTTTTCAACATATGTAATAGTTTCCTGCATGTAAAAGGGCCCATATTACGCCATTTTCTGACCTATGTTATACGTTGTTTCCTCATCAAAAACATACCCGGAGTTTTATTTTGTTTCATCCACACATGTTTAACACACAAACCCTGCATATTTAGGTTCTTCTCTCAAATGGAAAACACACCTTGTGAGGTCATGTGGTAATACAGGAAGTGATTCACTGTGTTTTTACATGGCATACACTTTCACTAGAATCATTTGGATGATTTCAGCCCCGGTACTGCTTATCTCTATTGAACTTAAGGTAAAAGGTAGCTCTTAACTTGAAAACTACTACTTCATGACATCACAAGGTGGAACAAAGCATTTTGAGCTTTGGAGATGTAGACAGACTAATAAACTAGGATTAATCAAACATGGGTGAATGAAACAAAACACAACTTCAGGTATGTTTTTGATGAGATAACAACATTCTAACATGGCTTAAAGCTCACAAGGACCTTTAAATACAATATTTAGTTTGAAACAGTATGAAACAAGTTTTTTGTTTTTTTTTATATATAAGAGCTTCCAGGTAATCCATTAGAAATTTATTTGTAAACTAATCAAGACAAAAAATAATAAAAAAAATAACCAATCTTTCACAAAATATATATTTGAGATTATTTTTATTCCAAATGATTTGCACCTTGTATTCTGTGCATTTACAAGGTGTAGCTTTTATGCTACAGTTATTTGCAATAATCTGTAAGATATAAAAACAAGTTATCCTAGTTCACAGTATAGTAAAATAGAGCATCACTTTTCAGGATTCTGCACGTTCACATTGTTGATATTTGGGTAGCTTATAGTCATCAAAATGGTAGAATATGTAATAATAATAGTGTTGTCACGATACTAATTTCAAACTCGATTTCAATACTAAGGAAAAGTCTCAATACTCAGTACCAGTTTTGATACCACAATGATGAAAAACACTTACACAATAAAATGCATTTTCAACACACCATAATAGTCCTTTCTTTAGTTACCATGTGGTTCTACATGAAAGGTCAAATTCTGTCATGTTTATGGGATTTTTTTTCAGTATCGATACTTGTTAAATTGGGTATCAATTTTCGATACTGGTTTTAGTATTGATTTTTATCAGATTTTTGATATTTTGACAACCCTAGTACATAGTATTCTTATAGAATACACTGTACACTGTTTAGTTAAAGCATCATGTTAAAGTCTCAGTGTTGTTTTAAATTACAACTTTCTTAATAATTCTCTATATACCTATGAATAGATATGAAATGGCTCAGAAGTCATCTAGTCAAACCTTATCCTTCTCTCAAATATAAACTTCTTGATGTTTTGCTCTATCCAGTCGCTGAACGCTGACACGCGGGTGAACACAGAGGGCTTCTTGTCTTTGATGCAGCCTAGAGGCCCAAAGCTGACGATGCCATGGACCTCCCAGGACGAGCTGGCAGACTCACAGGCAAAAGGACCACCAGAGTCACCCTAAGGACCAGTGCAAAGAGGTAGAGCAATTACTCAAAACCGATTCCGATACAGAGATGAAAATAAAAAACACAGAATGAGATTTTCATTGTTAAATAACAATACTTTCATTTATATTACCATGCATCTTGTATCTATGTAATCCCTCAGTCCAGGTAGGTTCCATAGTGGTCCATGGGCGTATACTAGTCTATGTGTCTTATACTTGTTCTGATACAGCTCAAAATCATTCTAAAACTATTCAGGAAAGGTTCATTTCTGTCCTGTGAATATGACTTTTAGTATTGATACCTGCTTTTAATATCTAGTTTCAAAATTAGTTTTAATATCGATTAGTATCTGATTTTCAATACTTTTGACAACCCTAATAACAATATATGATCAGTGCTTAACACGTGAAAATGTTATTAAATGTTATTAGGTTAAATCCATAAGTGTTTTAAACCTACTTACTGAAAGAAGAACTTTCTAGGGGTTCATTTTTCTTAGGAGGGATTTTTTACTCCTTTTTACCCCTAATTTTTTGAGACACCAGAGTCTTGCCAGATATCTATGTCCTCAAAGTAGAGGTGGGAGTTATATCCATAGTTGGGTAATTATGCAATTGTTGTTCTGGAGATGTGCACAATTTGAATATTGAGTGTTTTTTGTGGTCAATTTAATGATCAATTCACGTTTTGGGCAGTACTTGAACCTCAACCAAGACTTTTAAAGGCACATTTTAGCACATTCCTCATGCACTGTTAAAGCAGACCTATTGTGCAAAACTGGCTTTTCATAGCTTTTAACCATGTTATAGTTGTTTCCCCTCATCATTTACTCACCCGAAGGTGTATTTGGAGTGATTCGTGCCTGTTTGAGCAATCTATAATCACATATTTTCAAGATGCCATATTGCCGATCAACCTGTGTTCACCACCAGTACATGGCCACAGCTCTGTACTTACTTTGATGATACGTGTAGGATTCAGTAGCATCACATTGTCATTTTAGTCCAAATGGGAGAAAAAACAATCTCTGCTTGCTAGCTTAATGTGCAGCTATCCATCTGAGGTGTTGACAGCTACATGACACAGCTGTGATGACATGTATGTGGACATCAGCTCCCACAGGCTCCTCAGTTTTCAAAGGCAAAATTCAGCGGACTTGTTTCTTTTATTAAGTCGTTCTAAATGAATATTGTGATTTATAATGTGCAAATTAAAACATAATGATCCATGGGTGTCATAGATTATAACTATTTAGCAGACACAAGCACAATAGGTCTTCTTTAAAATATTGTCTGAATATTGAAGAAGAAAATGCAAATCACCCACCCCTACCTCAAAGTATTAACTTTTCAGGTCTTTGTTTTTTATAAATGAATACATATTTGATCAGTTCATTTTGTCCATAGTGGAACGTAATTATTCTGTAACTGCTGCAGCCCATTGCTTTCAAAATGCTGTTATATTATTGATATATCTGCAGGCATTTTTGTCCTTAGAGAATTTTCTTTCCATCTAATTATCAGAGCAAACTGGAGTGCAATGTGCAGGGCTGACTGATCACAAACAACAACTCCACACAGTGCCTCATCATTAAAATACCCACACATGATATGGCCAGCAGCTCTTATAACTCAGTCTAACTATTCTTATTTCTTCAGTTCTGTAAAGAGCGTTGTGTTACCTGGCAGGCAGACTTGAGCTCATCAGGAGACTCATATCCTGCACAGATCATAGAGGGACGCAGTGTGTCCCACCAGTACGCTGGCTTACTGCAGGTGGGGAAGTCTATAATAGGGAGGGCTGCCTGATTCAGCTGCTCAGCCACTTTGGGGAAGAAGCTTCCTGAAAGTACATAGTGAAAATATAAGTGTAATATAAGTACAGCAGTTGTCTCAGATAAAAAAAACACTATTCGTATATACTATTTGCATTATATTTACAAAAACATCAATCCCACAGATTTCTACTGAGAAATGGTGGCACAGGTGGTCTTTATTTGATTCCTTTTGTTTAGTTATTCAATTTTTATTTTTTTTTGTCTAACATTCAAGCAACCTTTGTTGAACTGCACAGTTTTACATTCTATTTTTTTTTTCTTCAAGTATTTACCACTGATTACCACACTGTTTCTCATCTCCTAAAAGTGTTGTCACGATACCGAAGTTTCAAACTCTGTTTTTATACTAGGACTCGATACAGATTTCGATATCACAATGATAATGAAAATGTGTGCTACCATGTGGTCTTATACTAATTCTGATAAAGTTCAAGATCATTCTAAAACAGCTCAGGAAGGTAAAGTTCTGTCGCGTTTATGTATTTTTTTGAATACCAATACTACTTCAAATTTTAGTGTCAATTACACTGCCTGGCCAAAAAAAAAGTTGCCACCAAAAAAGAAAAGGTCACACACTCTAATATTTGGTTGGACGGCCTTTAGCTTTGATTACGGCATTCGCTGTGGCATTGTTTCCATAAGCTTCTGCATTGTCACAAGATTTATTTCCATCCAGTGTTGCATTAATTTTTCACTAAGATCTTGCATTGATGATGGTAGAGTCTGACCCCTGCACAAAGCCTTCTCCAGCACATCCCAAAGATTCTCAATGGGGTTAAGGTCTGGACTCTGTGGTGGCCAATCCATGTGTGAAAATGATGTCTCATGCTCCTGAACCACTCTTTCACAATTTGAGCCCGATGAATCCTGGCATTGTCATCTTGGAATATGCCCGTGCCATCAGGGAAGAAAAAATCCATTGATTTTGATTACATACTGTTGCTGAACCTAGACCTGACCAACTGCAGCAACTTATTACCTATTTGCTTAGTTAAATCAAGGTGGTGACTTTTTTTTTTTGGCCAGGCAGTGTATTATCTGATTTTTGATTTTTTTGACAACCCTAACTCTAATGTTTGTGTACCTTTTTCATCCCCCCAGCCTGTGACAAAGCAAGGTGTCCCGGCAGGCATCACAGCCCCGGGTTTGGGCAGGCAGATGGGGCTAATCTCTCTGCTCATGTTGACTCTTTCAGACAGGTGGACCAGGGCGATGTCGTTGGTGATGTCCGTCTTGTCCTGCTCGTACACAAAACCCTCGTGCCGAATGATGCCGTCCACCTTATAACAGGCCTCCGCTGATGGGACGTCTGCCGAAGAGTTCATGTGGTGCTTCCCCAGACACATGCGCCAAAAGGAGGGCTTGTTCAGAGGGCTGCGGCGGCGAAAGGTTACAATAAAAATTATGTGTAAATACTTAGAGTGGAACTAAACACTAAATCCACTTTTTTGCTACTACATTGTCTATATTGTTTACTATTCCTAGTCCCTTTTTTGTCCATTTTAGTGCAAACTAGGTAAATTTACAGCTTTCTGGTAAAAAATATCTAAATCTAAGTGTGTGCTGCTTTCAAGGCCTCTACAGGTAAAAAATATCTAAATCTAAGTGTGTGCTGCTTTCAATGGCCTCTACAATTTCCAGTAGTTGGTGACATCACGAAAGACTGCCCTGATTACAGACAGGTGTTTTTGATCACAAGCACCTGGCTGCAGGGGCGGAGTTTGAAGTGTGGATACCTGTTAGACCAATCACACTGTCCCTTATACCTCCAGACCCCGCCCCTCCTCCCCCATCACTCCTCCTGGTACTGCCCAGTTTAGCAGCTCTATTTGAAATGTGGTTGTGGGTGGAGTTTAACTGTTTAGTCCCACTTTAAAAGAATACATGTGTTGTAGCTACACTTACAACATGAAACAATGTGCAGCAGTGAGAATCCATTCTTCGTGAATTAGTGATCCTCCGCAGCCATGCATGTAAGGGATGGGGAAGATAGGGGTAGCCTGGAAAAGACATTTTTATGTAAATATGCTGAGTTTAAATTATGTATTTTATTATGCAATTTCTAGGCTTTACAGGGACTTTACAAAGGGAAGAAGTTTAAATAAGGCTAGAAATAATAGCTGCTCGTATTAAGGAAATACCGGAATTTTGAACGCTGAAATGATCATGATGACTGCAGTGAAGATGAATGGATTTTAAAAACATGATATTTAAAAACATTACCACCTGATGGCATCATGCAGTTAGGCCAATCGTTTTTAGCTCAAGAGGAACTTAACCTAAATATGCTTGACAATTCAAACATGTACAAGTAAATCAAAGCACAACTACAGATATGGTTTTGATGAGAAAAAAAAAAGATTTAGCATAATATTGGATGTTTAAAAAATAAAAAATAAATAAAAAATGCTGGTCACCTGCATAGAAACTTGCCAGGGCCACGAATGGGGCACGGCCTCTACTCCATTAACCACCCTTAGAGTGGCAGTACTTGGTTTTATTGCAGGGTGTCCACAATCTTTAGGCCAGGCTGGAAGATAAAATGGACTTTTAGGTTGTATTTTTATTATATTATTGTTGTTTTAGATATATATTACATACTGTAAGATAAAAATGATAAAAATATGTGCAAACAGTGGCTCTATTGGTATGCTGAAAAACACATATCTCTTTCGAGTATTATAACACTTACTGATTGTGATGTTGTCCCAAGGGTTAAGAGGTGGAGGAGGAATAGTCGGGATAATGGCAGGATTGGTGGTCCAGTATCCACGGAAACCACTCTGTTGATTGGCTCCATTACTGACGAACCGAATGAGCACGCTGTTAGCAGGGACTATAATAGCTTTTGGAGGGGCAAATCCACAGTATTGACCTGCATAATGAGAAGCAGATCCCCTCTGTAACAGCGAACCAACCACACTGACCTCTACAGAGCAGGGCTATTCAACTGCAGCTCATTCAAACAATCTGATACAGTTCATCTTCCTAGTATTACTAAATTTCTATTCTATATTTCTATTGTTAACTGGCTTAGTCCTGGTTTAGTCCTTGTTTAATTCTACTTTACACCTGCTTTTTTCAAAGTTAGTTCTGGTTTAGTCTTAGTTTAAGTCTGGTTCAGTTGTAGTACCAAAACTGACCTAGTGATGTCATAGTTGCTCCATTAAAAATCTCCACATAGTCCACACATTTGCCAAGAATGTTCACAGCTTGCAATTCAAAGTGGGTGAACACCACATGGATACTTGATGCATTGGGATTTTTGACAGTCCATGTGCAAACAGACTGGCCTGTATAGTCATTGGGCCAGTTCGGAGACGTCATTTCTCCCTGCTCAGAGCTGAAGCTGCCTCCACATGGTGCTTGACAAATAGAAAAAAACATGTTTGATTACTACATGTCTACCTGTTGGGATTTTGAGCTATACAAAGACCCGTATACAAACTGCATTACATTAAGACCTTACCTTGGGAAGCATCCACGGCTCTCCAGGTGGCATAGAAACCTGTGTCCACTACTTTGGCATTGGAGGAGAAGCTAAGGTTCAGTGTGTTAGCAAAGCTGACTATGTCCTGAGGGGCTATATGGCCACAGTGGGTGCCTGAGGAAAATATAAACAATATGAAGAGAAAATGTCATTAATGTCTAACTAATAACATTAATAATAACCTATCAGAAGCAAGGGTGCCACGCCTGGGAACTGATCTCCAATAACAATGCATTGGATTTACATAAGACGCACAAAGCCCTTTAGATTGCATTATTTATTCGCTCCTTAATCAGTGATGACAAGCTACTAATGTAGTGACAGCTGCCCTTGGGCAGATTGACGGAAGCAAGGCTGCCAATTTGCACCATCAGCCCCTCCAACCACGACCAACACTCACAAACACACCACACTGACACCAGGCACGGTGAGTGTGTCTTCCCTAAGGACACATCAACAGAACTTGGTCCTAGCACAAATCTATTCCCCCAACTTTTTGGTTTTGGGACCACTGAGAAAGTGTCAGCAGTC
>KN470778.1:2694-18008 GCA_000787095.1 Periophthalmodon schlosseri | reverse complement strand
TGAAAACCCCCCCCCCCCCAAAAAAAAAAACAAAACCAAAAAAAACTATATTCAAGTATAGTGTATTAAAGGGGCAAAAAACGTGCATTTTTACAGTGAACAGGGTCACCTCCCCACCGATCTGACCTGTAACTCAGCCTGGTGACGTCACAGTGCTTGTTTCCATGGTGATAGATACGTTTGTTTCCCACATTTGTAACATGCCAGCGAAAAGCAAGCATCCACTTGTAGACGAGCGGGTATGTTTCACCAGAAAAGTTACTTATTCCACCATTAAGAACATGATTGTAATCTGTATCTCCACGGCTCACAGCGCTCCTTGTGGCCTGGTTGTAAAACTACACCATTTCCAACACCACATTGTGGTTTTTAATGTACTTGCGTGTAGTATTTTTACAGTTCGACAACCCTCTTCGGTCTCCTTTGTGGATTTGAACAAGACTGACTGTAATTCTCCCCCTTAAAGACCCACTAATCCGCTATCAAACAGAATCACAAAGGTGCAGTTAAATTCATATCATATCTCATTATCGCATTATCATAGGTATCTCCAGCGCTGAGCGGAGTTGAAGAGAGAGGGTAGAGGTAAATGAGCCTAATACGTGAACCGCTGACACTGTTTTTATCTGCTAATTTCTGCGGCTTCATAATGAGACATTACGGAGCGATGGAGCGATTTGAATTTAAATGATATAATACTTGAGATAGGCCTAATTCACCCATACATATTTAATCTGACATATTACGGGGGCCCTCGGACGCGTGATGGGAGGTGACAGCTCCGCGGGTCGGGCTCGGCAGGCTACGTAAAGGAGGGACAAAGAAAGGTGCGGTAGAATCCACTTGTGCGTTTAGAGCCGCTCCGCATGAAATACCAACTGTGTGTGTTTAAAACTACCATTACTAATCACAGCTATGAAGGGTTTCATATGCAGAATTATAATTTAGGACTTTTCGCTAAGGTTAGGTTGTCGGGTAGTTGGGAGAATCACTTTTACAGACAAACGCAGGAAGCTTCCCTACCCACTATTAACGCCAAGGTTGGTGGTTCAGTCCCCACTCTCGCCATTAATCACTGTTTTTGTGTCCTTGGGTAAGGTACATCGCCCGTCTCGCCAATACGTGAATATGTGGTTCTGCAGTTGTTGGTGGTTGGAGATGCTTTGGTAGTTTTTGACGGAACTCCCTAAATGTTCGGCATTTCGTTCCGGGGGTGGAGCTTAGAATTCTATTTTTTCCTTTTTTTTTTAGCTAATATTTATTTTTGACTAAATATATTTTAATTAAGGTTAAGGTTATGGTTAGGATTAGGTTTAGCAACAGTTAATTTGGTTAAGTTTAGGGTTTTGGCGCATCCTACCCCGTAACAAAATGCCAAACGTTTAGACTCCTGTAATTTGGCCTAGTGGTGATTCCTGCTTGTTTCCATGGAGATATATAAGTTTAATGCCATAATGTTGAACATCTCAGGAAAAAGAATAGCATCCCCATGGAGACAAGCATGTGGCAGACCCTCCCCCAGAAAAGTTACACAGTGCACCTTTAGGGATGCTCAACAGTAGTAAGAACTAGGTAGGTAAAACTTCACATTTTGTTCAGTATTTGAACCTTGCTTGTTTGTGAAAAAGCTTTGTGTTTATCCCACAGAATGAACTCTCAGTCTGCAGTGGAGCCATTACACCAAATATTTACTCATAACACTCGCAGCTGTATCCCAAACTCCCATTTCCCCCTCCCATGCTGGCAGGTGCCACAGTGCCTCACCTCGGCCCCCTCCCCGCCCATAACCGACGCGCTATTTCGTCCTATGGCGTAATTGAAGCTATGGGAGGCTAAGAAATAAGGGATCAGCTCAATTAAGCGATATGCGTACCAGCTGAGGGCGCACCTGTGTATTCGGGAGCAGGGGCGTATAACGGACGATTAGCTCCGGGCGTCTGTCTGTGGCCCCATACCTGCGACCCAACACGGCCCCCCCCTCCCCGGGCTCTCCCGGCGGCGGTAATGTGTCCCCCGATCGCAGAGCTTAATTTGCGACCCGCCTGGCGCATCAGCTGCAGATTGCTGGCTGCTGCTCGGGAACAGTTGGGGGAGAATCCCGCGTGTTCGGTGGACCTGGGAGTCGGCGGAGTGGGGAGACGTCATGTGGTTGTTTTCTGTGAGACGTAAAGTGAGTGTTCAGCTGTGAGCTAAAGAGGAGCGGAGACTGAGATGTTTCAGAGTGAACTCAACTGTACTAGACAAGAGCTCATCTCATACAAACACAACTGCTTTCACAAAACTCACAATATGTATGACATTGTAGCTCTTAGAAGAAAACTGGTTTTGTTGTTTCGCTAGATTTAGAGAAACAAGTAAAGATACTTTGGTTAAATAATTTCAATTAGTCGCTCAAATGACAAACAGTTTTGCTAAAACGTGCACTGTAACTTCTCTAGTGGAAGTTCTGCCACCTGCTTGACTCTATGGAATGTTCCACAGTATGGCATTAAACTTATTTACTTTCATGGAGACAAGCAGGTGACGCCACTAGGCCAAGCTACAGGTCAGATCTGTGGAGAGGCAAGCCTGCTTACAGTACTTTTTTTTTTTTTTTTTAAGCAATAAAATCCCCTGTAATCTAAGATAGATCCATATCCTACACCAAAAATGTTTTTGTTTTGTTTTTTCTTTTTGACTATTTTATTGTACTGAAAAACATAGAAAAGCGTGTGTTCTAACTGTGAGCACGACCAAATGTCCTCTGAGTCGACCCAGACGAGGGCCTCCTTCTATAATATTCTACAGTTTGGCATAAAAAGTGTCTATCTTCATGGAGAATGGTTTAAACTTTGGTTTCCATGGAATCATGCAGGTGAAGTGCCATCTCCAGAAAGTCACATATTGTATCCTTAAGTAGTAATTTTCAACTTTACAACATCCTCTAAAGATTATGGAAAGTGAGCCAAACTATAACTGAAGATTTTTTTAAATGAAACATCTTACCTCTGTCCACTTTCTCTTTGACCAAATGCCTGCGTGCGTAGGCCATATTTACCCCCCTTCCCTAACTTCTCTCCACGTTCCACCAGATCAGATCAAATGGAGCTACATTCTAATCTTAATCTTTAAATTCTGCGTGTGCACAGCCGTCGGTAGCCTGCTCCCAGCACAAACAAAACGCATGGTATCTGTGGGCAACATTGGCTGAAAACGGAGAAAAAGTTGCTTAGCAGATGTCAGTTTTTGTGTGTTTTTCCGCGCTTCTCGGCACCCGCGCAAGGATCTTATATCAAAGGAGGCTTATCTGAATAAAGTGCTTAAAAGCTTTTCAGACGCCTGGTGATCTGAACAATTTTTGGCTTGATCTGCAGACTAAACAAACCGTAATGATGCAAGCTTGTGTAAAGACGTGCGCAGCGGTCGAACAACAAATGCGCTCGCTTGATGTTTTTATTAATGTTTTCACGTCTGCTTTTTGCAATATTTTGGAGATCTGCGGGGCGATTTTTGTGTACGCTCCTGCCGAGGTGCACCGGAAAGGACAGGCTCAAACTCATGCATTAAAATGGGGAGAACCGCTTCACACTGTTTCTGTCTTGGACTTAGAAGCTCAAATTTCCCTCGGGACGGGTGAGGGGATTGCGCTATATTCTATGCAAGATAATCAAAAATATTCAAATATACTCTTGCAGTTGAGTTGGGGGAAGACAACAATCCTGGAGGAAAGGTGTATTTTCTAGGACGACATAATAAGGAAACTGAAACTCCCGCCGTGGCAAAGTGAACGGCGCATTAACTTTTTAACAGAGGCTGTTTTTAACAAGTTTGGATGTGCGCGGAGAGTTCGGCAGCGTCCTCTCTAGACCTGCCTGTCTCATTTCTATGCAGAGGAAAAGGAGCGCTTCAGAACTCGCAACTTGTGGCTCACATGACGGCAGGCAGACGTGCACATCGCCGCTCCAAAGCCAATCAAAAGACCTGAATTCTATTTGTTTTGTTTCAAGGGAAGACGACAAAGGGCCTCAAGGTCTTCTTCAAGATGGCTGTGAAGCTGCGGCGCTGAGCCGGAGCTGAGAGGGAGCGGACCGTGCTTTGTAGTGGCCGTCCTTGGTGGGACCTTCTGCGCACAGAGCCAGGTACACGGCGTTTAGGGAGGGCAGCGGGGCAGCCTTTTTCATGTGGCTGTGTAGTTGGGAGTTATTAATATTCTCAAAGACAGAATTTTCTCCCTAGGATTGAAATAATGGATCATACTTAAAAGGGGAAGAACTCATTTCAGGTTTAATACGGTAAGCCTGTTGGAACCAATTATTGGAGGTGCTTTGCCATTGTCATCTTGCATTTCTCCTTGAGGAGATTAACTGGCAATGCTGAAAAGGCCTCACAGTATCCGGGATTTTGCTCATTCCGAGAATGGAATACATTTCATGATTTGTGTGTGTGCACTCCGCGTCTGTGAGCGTTCTAAGTTCCAACGTGTTTCACGTATTTGGCTTCATGTTCTACCTAATTATTGCAATTTGATCCTGACGCAGGAGTGGCCTAATCCTCGGCTGTACTGCAGAAATCCTGTTGAGAAACTTTGGTAATAAATTTGGCCTGTTTTAATAGAGACTGGGAGAGGAGCAGCGTGACAGCAGAAGGATGGCCTCCCCGGGAAGCTCCTGTCCTCATGATCACAGCAGAGAGGAGAGGAGCTCACCAGTGGAGTTGGAGAAAGTTGGAGATGGAGGAAAAGTGTGCGCTGTACTTTCTTATATCACATCTATCATAACTGAGCCAGTGTTTAAGGCTGCAGGCTGTTGCAGTACTAGTTTAACAAGACCTCTCCCAAGACTGACATAACATTATATCATGGCACAGTTTTGCTTCCAGTCTTTATCTATTTTGGAACTCTAAATGTAAACAGTGTGTAATTATTTATCAGAGAAGTTACTTGTCAGTGTCGGACAAAGTATTGATACATTTTCTATGTATACCATTGTTAGATGATAGAAGGAAAAGTAGAGCCACAATGAAGTAAAGTAACACATCTCTTTCTCTCTATCTTCTCACTTCTCTACCTCTCTCTGCTTTCCATTTTAACCTCACCGTCTCTCCCTCTCTCTCTCCTCTCTGCTCTCCCTAGCTACACTATCTCTCTTTCTTTGCTCTCTCTCCGGTTCGCTCTCCCTCTCTTGATGTACACTATCTCTCTTTCTTTGCTCTCTCTCCGGTTCGCTCTCCCTCTCTTGATGTACACTATCTCTCTTTCTTTGCTCTCTCTCTCTTCCTCTCTCTCCTGTTTGCTCTCTCTCTCTTGATGTACACTATCTCTCTTTCTTTGCTCTCTCTCTCTTCCTCTCTCTCCTGTTTGCTCTCTCTCTCTTGATGTACACTATCTTCTCTGCTCTCTCTCTCTCCCTGCTTCTCTCTCATCTCTCCCCTTCCACCGTCTCTCTCCCCCTCTCTCTCTACTGTTGTCAGGTGCGCTCCGTTTTGTCCGTGCCGCGCCGGAGTCTTCATCCGTGCAGCAGATGTTTACATGACAGTGACAGCGCTCGCGTTGTTGATCACACTCTTCATCTTTTATCACATGAGAACATTACGCACCTAAACCTATCCACCACCCCCACCCGCCCCTCCTCATCGTCAGGAGAGAGAGAGCGGAGCATCCTCCTCGGATCATTACTCCTCCAAGAAATTTAAGCGCTGGATGCAATTTCAATTTTTTTTTTTTTTCTCCGATGCCCAAATGCAGTCCGTCATTAGAAATCCTAGCTGTCATGCCTCTGCCATTTTGGGTACGCAGTGTTTGTTGCCTCATTTCTTTTAATTTTATCTCCATTAGCTTAATTCTTTTTTAATATTTTCATCTAACGAACTTTACAGTCCATTTTGTCTCACTGTCTTCTGCTAAGCGAGTTTTATGAAGCAGGCAGTTGGCTTTTCCCATTTGCGAAAGGGCCGGGTGGGGCGGGTGCGAGGGGGTAATCGAGGAATGCGACTGCTTTTGTCAGCTTATTTTTGGCACCTTAGCTAGCAGTTCTGCGCCTTCGCCTTGATTATACAAGCAAACAACGGCATGGAGTTCATTAACAATAAAGCACTGGCTAATTACACGGAGGCCCTTGGACAAACCAGCGCTGTCATCCGGATGTGCTCACCGCAGATGGAGCTGTTAAACACTTACCTTTAGCCTCCTCCTCCTCGCAAAAATCCAATCTTTATACATCTCAAAGGGTGCGTAACCCTAGACGACCATATGTGCCAACTTAACGCGTCTTGTCCCATGTCCAAGCTATAGTCTATAAAACCTATAGGCCCTGGGTTTGAACTGTCCCCGGCGGTTTCAGTTTCACCTAAAGTCAAATGTACCAGTACCAGTAAAGAGCGATCGAACTGCCTTCTCCAGATCTTAATCCAGGTTTATGGTCAGGAGTACCTAAATGGAGTTTTGTGCTACTTTGTATGATTTTGGTCCATGGGGATAAAACAGCAACTGGAAACTACAAGGAAAAGATGCTAATTCTACAAAAAAAAGTCCCCACGTGGTTTAGGAATCAAACCCAGGATCATCTCGTTAGTGGGCAGTAGCAGCACAGTTGATGGAGTCGAGTGTTTGTCCACTTTTTCGAAAGTTGGCGGTTCGAATCATTGCATCGTTGGTAGAGAGGTCAGATCCACTGAGCCACAGGTTGGCGGTGCGATTCCAGCTCCGATAGTTCTTTGAGAGCCTTGAAGGTGGAAAAGCGCTGTGTAAAAACGTGACCATTTACCATTTGCCGTGACGTAAGAATGCTTAGTACTTTGTTTCAGTATTGCGGCCGTACCAGCTTGTCGATACCTGATCTTAGAAGCTAAGCAAGGTCAGGCGTGTTGGATGGGAGACTGCTGGTAATACCGGGTGCCGCAGTGGGGCGGTTGGGGCTGTAGTGCAAACTCCATACACGTGTCCTTTGGCAAGAAACTTCACCCACCTTGCTTAGTACGAATGCGGCGTGATAGTACGTGATTGGTCGTGGTTGGAGGGTCCGATGGTGCAGATTGGCAGCCTCGCGTCTGTTAATCTACCCCAGGGCAGCTGTAGGAATAAGTGAATGTATAATGTGTGTAAAATAGTCTGAAAGTAGCGCTGTACTGTCTGTGTTATCTTCATGAATTCCTCACTCACATTCAAAATACATTTACACAATTTTAATCAGTCTGTGATCTTAGTCGCCTTTTGGTGTATAGCTTTAGCATTAGCATTATAAAAGATACTTGTACCAAAAGTAAGTAATTTAGCATATATTTCAGTTGACACATTGCTATCAAATAAAAACTCCCAACTGATTTAAAGTTATTTATCTGTCTCTAAACTCTGTGCACATATTTACCTACGAAACGACCGGTGTTGTTAACCCTCATGCTGATAATATTTGACTAGTGAGTGAGCTGTTGATATAAATTGCATGTGAAGAAGTGGCCTTTGTGCCCAGAGGTGCGGCACTACACCATTAGCCAAACGGCCCGCAGCCTTTTGTTCATGTCATTTGCTTAATTGCACCATATCAGTGTACAGATGAGACCCTCGCCAAGGCCACCCAGAGGGCCCCGGACACGGTTATTCCAGGAGTGGATCTTTAAAGGCCATGGACTGTATTGGAGATTGAAGAATTTTCACGTAATTCTACAAGATAGATCAAAAAAAAAAAAAAAAAATGTATCTACGTTTTTCAGGCAATTGTATTGACCTTATTCAGCCCCGCCCACTTTCTCCGCAAATGCAACTAAACCGTGCTTTCTTTGGGGTGATACGTCCGGCTATGTGGGAATCCCGTGCCTTTCGGTGAAGAATTTGGGAAAAGTTTTGACGCTAAAATATTATATAAAATAGGTTGATTTGTGTCAAATGTTCAATGTTTATGTGCAACAGCAAGTCAACACTGCACCGATTCTCTGAGAAGCTTCAAAACGGCTCTGTAGTCCGTGTAGAACTTATTTGCTGTCAAGATCGGCAGACTCACGCAAAATAATACAACCCGAATGACGATGGCGGCGCCCACGGCAACTTCCGGAATAAGGTGAATATGTAGGTTATGTGTTAATGTAAAGATAAAGATAACTGTCTTGATTTATCATGTATGGGCAATAGATTAGGCAGGTGGTTTGGCTCTAGGTTTTGAGGGGCAAGTACTACTAATAACTGTCTGGTCTGTGCCCTCCCCCCAAAAGGTGAATGCCACTTAAAGCCACATTATCCAACTTTTTAGCCCAAAAATAGACGTGGGGAAAAAAGCATGTTTTTTTTCCCTTTTGGTTGTTTTCATTGCCCTGAAAAACATGCATCCTTACTATAACCGGGCCTGCATCTTCACAAACCTGACTCGTATTTGGCATAGGGGACAGCCTCCTGCTTGTTTCCGTGGAAATGCTGTTCATTTGGCTATTATCTTCCAAAGTCTGGCATAAAACCGATCTATCCCCATGGAGAATGCATAAAAGTATGGTTTTAACTTTCTATTTCCATGGAATCATCAAATCAGGTGACGTGCTCCTCCAGAAAGTTACATACTGTACCTTTTAATTAATGTTAACTTTTAATTGAAGTAGATTCTTTTTACCATCTTTGACATCTTAAATTACCTTTTAATTATTTTTCATTGTGTTTTTATCAAACATACATGGGACTTATGAGCTGTTCTGCCTGATTTTAAATGTGTTATACAAAAAACTCTCACACTGACCTCATGGTAAACAAGATACAAAATACTACTCCAGGTACACTTTTGACGAAGAAACAAAAGAGCTTGAAAAGTCAATTTTGCATAATATGGAACCTTTAAGCCTAGCTAGCTCCTCACACGCTAACCTTGGGGCCACCTTCACGCGGCTTCACGGGCGCCCTCTCCCTCTCCTCCTCCTGCCCCTCTCTGGTGCTTCACCCTGGGGACGGCTGAGGCGCAGATCCCCGCTGTGGCCCTCCGCGCGCCTCTTTAATTATGAGGGAGGCTCTCTGATGATGATAGGGCGCTGAGGTGCAGGCTTAGAAGGAGCGACCTTAAAGTTAGCACCTTTTAGCAGCGTGACTGAATCCTGGCACAGACCTGAGCTTAGGGACCAAGGCTGCTCCTCTGTGCTCTTTTCTCAAAGTTAAGAGAGAAGCGTTAAGGAAAATTGACTTTCATGAGCTTTTATCCATGGTACAATGCAGGTGCAGAGACTCAACTTCTTACTCCACACGTTGTGTACACAATGCATGTGTAGAAAACAAGTTTATCTAAGCTTTGAGATCGACAATGTGTTGATAAAACACCAGCTGAGGGCGCAAGGTTTGCTAAAAACTGAAGTTCGTGAGCTGCATAGTGAAGACAGTTTGAGATTAAGGTACACTTTTGCTGTGTACTCTGCATTTGACCCACCTTCAATGCAGCTGGGGCAACAACAGTGGGCACCGCAGTACGGTGTCCGGGGACCATCTCCAGATCTTGTTCTAGGCTTTGTCAGGACTAACTTAACTGGAGAATTTTACCAGTGGTACATGGTTAAAGTATCAGAATGGCTTAAGGGTAGAGATGGGAGTGCTTCAAGGATTAGCCCTAGGTCCCTTCTTGTTTGCTAATGTAATAGTAATACAGTGTTTGCTGAAGACATTATGGTCTGAAGAAAGAGGCCAAATTGTCCCTTCAGATATCTATCTGAAGGGACAATTTGTTCCTTTGTCCCTAAGGCAGTGTCCACCAGCGATCTGACCAGAACTGAAGAAGCGGCTTCACTCCTACAGCGTTTTGTCCAGTTGACAGATTTAACTTTGGCTTTTGCTAAAGAGCACAAGTGTGGAAAGCAATACAGAAGAAATGAAAATGCATTTGTTACAATAAATATAATGAATACAGAAGGTGTCGATTTGGATTTCTGTTTTTAATTGTCCAAAAATTGACAAATTTAATATTATGGCACCAAATACCACCAAAGGACAAAACTCAGACGTGGATGGTTATCCACTTTCTGCCATAGATAATTTGAAATACATCTATCCATCAATCCATCCATTTTCTTCCACTTATCCGGGGCCGTGTCGTGGGGGCAGCAATTTAAGGAGGGACCCCCGCACTTCCCTTACCCCAAGACGCTTCCTCCAGCTCTGGTGGGACCCCAAGGCGTTCCCAGGCCAGCCGAGAGACATAGTTCCTTCTACATACATTCTTGCAATTAGGCCTGGACAAATATATACAGTTCTACCATGGAATTATGGCCTGTCCTCCATCTCTAAGAAACTATGGCCTTATGTGAACGCAATTTATTTATCCTATATCGTGTATGTTCACAACTGACACTTTCACCGATTCAACCTTCCTTCAATTATGTTTGCTTGGTAATGTTGCTATAGAAAGAAATGCACGCGCTAAATAAGTGATAGACTTGCCAGTGCTTGTTAAGTGTCATTCTATTTCAATAATTTCTTTTGTGATTAGCTCAAAGCACATGCCAACCCTTTGTATTAAACCTAATGACGACCATGTGCCAGTTTAAGGATGAGTGCGACGTGCGAGCAGTCAAAACGCTGATATGAATCTACGCCGTAATTCAGAGAAAAAGAGATTAGAAGGCGATAATGGTCTCATATCTCAAAAGTTAACAGTGAGGCCCGCGTGAACTGTGAATAATCTTATAATTACTGATCTAATGCCATTAGGCCTGACAGAAATAGAGAAAGCAACGCATGGATGACGCTCGGATAAATCAAGTGTGCTGGGTAGGCTCCATCATCAGTAGCCCGCGCTGAGGCCAGACTGATGGGACGTATAAGTTCTGCTGACAGCTTAAAGGAACATTACGCCACGCTCATATTTGGTTAACTTCCCTTACCAAATGGTTTGAAAACGTGACATTTTTATAATGTTCTGTGCGGATCTTGCTAACTCCTCATTTTTCTCAATGCCTTTAATAGCTGTTTCAGGTTGTTGGAGGAGTAGAGGTCTAAACCAGGACTAAAATGTGTCTAAACTAGGACTTTTCCAGGAACCTGGTTGATACTAAGACTTTTCCAAGACTAAACCAGTTCTAAGGCCATTCCATTGCAGAACATTATACTGTGAAGATTTTCCAGTCATTTTTTGTAGTGGTTTTGATGGGAATGGGTTTCATAGCTGTTTCAGGTTGTTGAAGGAGTGGAAGTTTAAACCAGGACAAAAACAGATCAACACTAAGACTGTTCCAGGAACCAGGTCGATACTGAGACTATTCCAGGACTAAACCAATTCTAAACTAGGGTCATTCCATTGCAGAACTTTGTATTGAGCAGATTTACACTCATTTTTCACAATCACTTTGATAGGAATAGGTCTGTGGCTATCCAGGTTGTTGGAGGAGTGAAGGTCTAAGAGGAGGAGTCCAAGACCTTGAAACCAGGTCTAAACTAGGACTAAACATGCACATTTAAGCTAGGACCATTCCAGGACTGAACCAGCTCCAAACAAGTACTAGACCAAGCTATAAGATCTAGCTCATTCAAAATGTATGTGTCTTTTTTGTCCTTTATTTTTACTCACCAATATACTTATAATTACATATTCAGTGGCTTTCAAGAACTATTACAGAACTATTACAGAACTAAACCAGGTCTAAAGTTGGACCATTTTATGACTAAACCATAACCTTACAAAAACGGGAAAACTCAGAAGTAGCCTTAAGGTATAAACTAAGAATTTGTTAGTATTCGAGGACTAAAGCGAGATAAAACCAGGATTATTCTAGGATTAAATCAAGTTCAAACTAGGACTTTTCCATGTCTAATCTTGTAATTCACCTTCTAAATTTCACCACAGTTGCCCAAACCACTGTAGCAGACAAATCTGGTTAGAAAACATGACATTTCTACCCTGTTCCACGCTGCTTTCGCTAACTCTATGTTTTCCGTGTGGCCGCGGGCTCTTCCCCCCGGGGTACCTCACCTTACCTTTGATGGGGGTGTCTGTTCCTGGCTGTCTGCGCGCGGAGGCTGGGTTCTGACATGGCTCCGGGCTGGGGGCTGTGATTCCTCTTGTTCCCTTTCATTCCCGTACACGTGGGAGCGACGTCCTGACAAGGTGCACACCCCGACGTTTGACAGTTTAAACGGAGAACCACCCTCAGCTTGTCAGACGGGCTTTCATCCCCCTCTCTCCTGTTCGCAGCTATTGTTACGCTCTTTGTACAACATCATATCGGAGCATACCACAGAAACGCGCAACAACAATACGTATTCTAAAGATAATTGAACAATACAATGAAATAACGCTAAGAAATGGTTTGAAGAAGGAGAAGTATTGTCAAAAACTTCCCACGTTTCAGAGCTGTTCTGCCCGTCACTAGATATTCAAATCCCGCGGAGAATATTTTTGGAATGAGATCTCCAGCGGGACATGCCAAACTCGTGTGACTGTCTTGGAGAAGGATGGAGCAGTAAGATTCCGTTCTGTGCTTACAATTTGAATTATTGCCTCTTTCATATCGCTATGGCAAAAGATTTTGTTTGGTGATTAAACACATCTGAACAACTCGATTATAATGACCATTGTCAAAGCCAGTAGAACTAAATGGAATCAATATTCTGTGTTCATACTATTAAACTTCGATGTTTGTACCACAGAATTCTTCATAATGCAATATTTCAAATACAATTATGTCACCTTTAAAGGGCCTGTACCCAACTTGTGTTTCTTCTACTTCATATGAACAACTTTTACGCCAAGTAGTGTAAAAGCAGCAATTAAATAATAAATTTTAAAAAAGAGAAAAAAGGGAGAGAGACCGAATGATACTGTCTATTCATTTTCCTGGCTGAGAACCATAAGGAAACAACAGTCAAGGACAATTTTATCCAATCAGAGAAACTGTTGGATGAGAAACATGTGGAAATAACTGCCACACAGTTGTTTCTCTGTCACGGTTCAATATTATAGTGAGAGAAAGGACTAAGTGGCCGGAGTGACAGTTCATTCAGGAACGTGTTTTTACTCGTGGTCGAAAATCAGGTATATAGACTCTTTACAAGTGATGAGACGTTCGTGAACGAGTCGGCTCTTTTGAACGGTTCTTTAACGTGAACGTAAACACTCCCACTCTCAGTTTGAACCATTTTAAACAGATCTGAGCCCTATTAGTTTGTAGATAAAATGAGTTCTCACATTGGCTTCTGTCATAAATAGTAAAAGAGCCAGTCTTTTTAACGGCTCTTTGAAGAGAACGGATCCAAAAGATTCAGATCCCACAAAGGAGCCGAAAGTCCCATCCGTTCCCTTTATAAGCCCCAAATTATGCTTTGCTAAGGCTTTTAATGACTTTTCAGCACCTTTGCCTTGTTGTTCCACCTTGTATAAAACAATAGCAGCTAGCTTTAATAAAGACTTGCTTATGGATTTTAAAAACATGGAGGAGCCTCCTTTGGAAAATAGTGGCGGCACCTCATGACATCAGCTGGTGGAACTGTCTATTTCGCTCTGGCAAAAGATATGACTGGAACAAAATACAACGTCGGATATGTTTTTACATTTAGGCTTTTTTTTCTTTCAGGTAACACAGGTAAAAAGATTCAAAACTGAAAGCCAAAAATATGATCTAATTAAGCAACACTTGAATTAATGTTTTGTGAATCACAGTTTACCGCAACAAGAAGTTCCCGTTTTCAACTGTCTGTCTTGTCAGCATAATAAAAGCATCATTTATAATACAAAATAGACAAAGGACAACAAATTGACTACGCAAAGATACCCTAAGTATTAAGAAATGAGAAAAAATCATTACTCTTACCCTGCACTGAAAGTCTCCATGGTTTTAGTGGTCTATCCTATTTAAGTGATTATATTTTCCATTATTTCAGTTTTGGGTCGGCAAATTTGGCAAAGTGACAAACCGTCTATAAATACACTCCCATTTAGGCTCTTGGATACTTGGATTGCTCCTGGACAGAGAGTGGAGTAAATGGGTTATTGTTGAATTGTCAGAACACAGTTGTGGTCCCGGTCTCAGTTGTGTCTCGTGCTTAATGAATTTGAATTATCAGAGGGATTGTTTGGGAAATGTCCTTTTGTCTTTTTGCATTGTGTAAAGTAGGTTAGCGGGGAACAAAGTGGACTAGTACAACCGGACTTTGAAGACGATATGGAATAAATAGTTCAATATGTTGCAACGAATGGTATTGTGTGTGGTTTTGTTGGTTTAAAACAATGGTTCTCGATCAAAATATCACTATAAGAACTAATCTGGGTCTATATCACGACTATAAGGGACTAAACAGGTCAAAATTGGACTTATCAAGGACTAAACCAGGACTAAAGCAGCTCCAAAGTAGACAAATCTTAGGACTAATCTAGGACTGGACCAGGCCATTCCATCGCCGAACTAGTGTTATACTGGTTCTAAAAGACTATCCCAGGACTAAACCAGAATGAAACCAGACTATTCAAAATTTAAACTATATACTGTAACTTTTTCATCCAGGACTAAACAAGTCCGAAAGCAAAATTCAATGAGGTACTACGACTACGCAAAATGCTCCACCAAAGGAAGTCCAGACCAAACCCATCCAAAGATCTGGAGATGGGTCACCGCAGCTCCTGACCCCAGTGGCACTAAACGACGGGTCAAATGCACGGGACAGATTACCCACGGGAACAATGGAATATACCTTTCTTCAACATCTAAAAGACTCTGCACCTGATTTTTACGGTCTTTAAAAAGTTTTGCAGTGGTCCATAGTAAATCCTCACTTACCTTATCCATTCAGAACATAATAATCATTCAGTAATAATTCATTCAGGTCTAATCGTGCACTTCCCAATTCTCGGACAATAAAACTCTTTATAATTAGATACAGAGAGCACGCAGCGACTTATTTTGACCTCGAGAGCTGTGTATACAATATATCTAAACTGAGACAAAAATTTTGCTCAAATAAAAGGAAAAAACAGGCCCTTAAAGCAGGATCCAACTAGGATCAACTTCACAAGTCAACCAATTCAAAATAGTGACTATTTCAAACTAAACCAGATCTAAAGTAGCTAAAACTACCACCAAAATACATTCACATTCCCTTAAATATTTGTCCAGGTATTGCTACAGTATCCCCTCCTTCTTTCCTTCTCCACAAAGCCAGAATAGACAATCCGGTAATAAACAAATACGCCGGACAGTTTGACGGTAATGGGGCCTCCCTGGTTGAACTTCCAAAGTATTCAATTTTCATTTCGAGGCTTTTTACATTTTGGGGGCCCCAGGAGGAAGACGTTTGATTACACAACTTGCTTTTGGAACTTGGACTTCCAGGGAATAAACATGGCCATAATTAGAGGAGCGAGCGGAGTGCGGCTACGGACCGGTCTCCAAGCGGG
>KN470775.1:0-15634 GCA_000787095.1 Periophthalmodon schlosseri | reverse complement strand
TGTACCGGTGGCGGGGGATTTATCGGTAATATGGCGTCTTGAAAATAAGCGATTAAAGTTTGCGCAGACATGCACGAAAAACTCCAAAAACAACTTCGGGAGAGTAAATGAGAAGGAAACAACTATAACGTGGTTTAAAGCTCTGAAGAGTCCATTTACGTGAGACTATACTTTATCACAACAAGTAGAATTATCAGTTAATGTTTGTTTGCAGTGTTGGGAAGTAACTAAAAACCTAAATTACATATTCAGAATTCAAAAGTGTTTAAAACTGCAAATGAGATTTAAACCGAACCACTTTGATATCATCTCGTAGACATTTCATTTCACTCCTCTAATCGTCATTCTCTCTCTCACCTGTGATGGCGCTGCGACAGACCAGGTGAGTGAACGACACGAAGAGACCCGAGGGGCTCCTGAAGTACGAGTGGAGCAGGGTCCTCACTCTCTCCCCGAGCTCATGGAGGAGTTTAGCATCGGACTCGTTCACCAAACCCTCCTGACCCAACTGTGAGAGGAAGAACGGGGCATTGACAGACACACCAAAGATCTGATCATTATCTCATTTCTGGAGTGATCAGACTATTCAAATGTCATTTAAACTAGTTAACCCTAACCCCTAATCCCTAATCCTAACCCCTAGCTGCTAACCCAAACCCCTAACCCTAATCCTAACCCCTAACCTTAACCCTAAACCCTAGCCCCTAACTCCTAACCCCTAACTCCTAACTCCTAACCCCTAACTCCTAACTCCTAACCCCTAACTCCTAACTCCTAACCCCTAACTCCTAACTCCTAACCCCTAACTCCTAACTCCTAACCCCTAACTCCTAACTCCTAACCCCTAACTCCTAACTCCTAACCCCTAACTCCTAACTCCTAACCCCTAACTCCTAACTCCTAACCCCTAACTCCTAACTCCTAACCCCTAACTCCTAACTCCTAACCCCTAACTCCTAACTCCTAACCCCTAACTCCTAACTCCTAACCCCTAACTCCTAACTCCTAACCCCTAACTCCTAACTCCTAACCCCTAACTCCTAACTCCTAACCCCTAACTCCTAACTCCTAACCCCTAACTCCTAACTCCTAACCCCTAACTCCTAACTCCTAACCCCTAACTCCTAACTCCTAACCCCTAACTCCTAACTCCTAACCCCTAACTCCTAACTCCTAACCCCTAATTCCTAACCCCTAATTCCTAACCCCTAACCCTAGCCCCTAACTCCTAACCCCTAACTCCTGACTCTAACCACAAACTCCTAACTCTAACCCCTAATGCCTAATGCTAAAAATCTAACTCCAACCCTAACCCCTAACTCTAACCCTAACCCCTAAATCCTAACTCTAACCCTAACCCCTAAGTCCTAACTCTAAGCCTAACCTCTAACTCCAACCCTAACCCCTAACTCCTAACTCTAACCCTAACCCCTAAGTCCTAACTCTAAGCCTAACCCTAACTCTAAACCCTAACCCCTAACTCCTAACTCTAACCCTAACCCCTAAGTCCTAACTCTAAGCCTAACCTCTAACTCCAACCCTAACCCCTAACTCCTAACTCTAACCCTAACCTCTAACTCTAACCCTAACCCCTAACCTCTAACCCCTAACTCCTAACCCATAACCCCTAACCTAACAAATTTAAAAGCCATTTATAAAAACACTCCACCTTTGCCGCCCTGAGCACCGTCAGTCCCTCAAACGTCTCATGTGGCGTGTGTGGAGACCGGCGCCCCCTATAGCCATCTCCAACAGAACCAGCAGTCTGTCAGTCAAACAAAACACAATATCTGACTGTTTATAAATAATACAGTACTGGTATTTTTATTTTTAGATAGTTTACTTTTTAAGTGCATTTTTCGTATGTCAATATTGAAACCAGTCCAAACACTGAAACCAGTCCAGTAACTACAACTTATTATGTCTAAACTCACCAAAACAACTAAAAACACAAATTCAAGTTGTTTAAAATCATGCAGATCTTGTATTTATCTGTGTTTTGCATTTTTTGTACTTACTGACGCTAACTGCAGTATTTTGTCACACTCTTTTTGGGTCATGACTCTATCCAGAACGACACGGTTTGTTCCATTCATCATCTCGTCGTCCATGGTGATAGTCACACCCACCTGGGGAACAGCGCCCCCTACAGATCATAAAATAATACCGTAATATAATATATATTTCAAAAATCAAACAAAGACAACAACAGACTACAAGCTGTCATCACTCTCAAGCAAAAATTAAGCACGTAAAATATTTCAGCAGAATCTTTAAGTTCTGAAGCACATTTTTACTTGTAATAAATAGTAAATCTGCATAAAATACTCCAACAGTTAAATAATGTGTGTTGTATTCAGGCCCGTCAATAGAAATTTGGGGGCCAGGAGTAAGAAACCTCACATGGGCCCCCCTCTAATATAAATTAATAGGAAGAGGGTCCAATTCTGGGCCCCTAAGACCTTGGGGCCCGGGACAACAGACCCCTTTGTCCCCCCCTGTCGACTCCCCTGGTTGTAATGCCAGAAAGCTCCAGAAATAGGGGGACCCACAGGCAGCGAGTTTAAGATGCCCGCTCTTAATGGGTTGCTGTTTAAAGGCGACATTTTGAGGACTTTTAACCTTCCAAAAGATATATTTTGTTTTGAATTGCTAATTGCTATGACAACTGCTAATTTATAATCACTCAAGGACAGAATAATGCAAAGGAAATATGTTTTTACCTGCAAAGAAACCGCTATCGTCCACGTCTTCCTGTTGCTCCCCTTTATTCATCCTTTCGTTCATTTTTTCTTTCTCAGCACTGAAATAATTCACAAAAAACACTATAAATATTAAAGCTAGTGAACATTCTGGCGGCTGCAGCAGAGGCTAAAACGATTCACGTCTTTAACACATTTTTAACTGACTTTTCTTTATGTGCTTGTGTCCTTTTTAGCACTGAAGAATCAGAAAAAGTGACATTAGTGGAAATGTCTGCTCATCTCCACAGAGAAGTCACCGCTTTGCCTGAAAATTCCACATTATGGCATTAACCTAATCTAACCATCTCCATGGAGACAATGAGGCCAAGTTAGAGGTCAGATCTATTAAGAGGCAACCTCACTCTTAATAAGAATGCAGGTTTTTATGTTTGTTTTTTTTTGCTAAAACATCTGTAATTGAATAAATGCAAGAAAGATATGTTTAATGCAATACTGTGGAACATTTGACTCCCCCCTTCCCACTCAAAGCGACATGGTGCACCGTTAAAACACTCTTTGGCAGTGAATAGAGTCAGATTCACCCAAAGCTTCCCTTAGGTCTTTCTCTTTCTTTCGGTTTGCCCTTTATACAGGAAAGCATAATCTGAATGACTCACCTCCAGTTTTCCCTCAGCGATTGAGGAACAACATCTTCAGGAGTCCACAAATCCTAAAATAAAATAAAACAAATAAGATAAAAATAAAGTAAAGCAGTTTATGAGTTTCATAAAGTAATAATGGTCTGACGAGGTTAACGGTCACGTGACACCCACTGGATCTGTGAAGGCGAAGTCCAGGTTTTCCATTCCAAAGTAAAGAAGCTTTTTCTCCTGAAGCGACCGACGGACGTACCTCTCGATCTCCTGCATAAAAAAGACAAGCAGAGTGTCATTTTGTTTGTTCCTATTGAATCAACACGTGATTTTTGTGAATGAAACCTGAAAAACCTTTTATAATATTGCAATACATATCGACAATAACTATGTCCAGATAAAACTACCGTATTTTCTGGAGTATAAGTCGCACCAGCCAAAAAATGCATGATAATGAAGAAAAAAACACATATAAATTGCATCTGAGTATAAGTCGCACCCCCGGCCAAACTATGAAAAACACACATAGTCCGGAAAATACGGTACATGAAAATTAATGCGATAAGTGGGAACAGAGTAATTAAGGCCCCCAATTAACTGTTGGTTGACTAAGAATTGACTAAGAATTAGATTTTTTTTAATTGATAAATTTGATTAATGTTCGTATGCAACTTGCTATAGTGAAGCATAGTTTATTTATTTGGATGTCCTAGGATCTACCTGGGCTCCTATACAAAAATGTGAAAAATAAAATTACAAATAAATTTAAAACAAACTAAATCTCATGCAAAATGTGCACTATATACAGGGAAATACTTATATACACAATATACACAGGGAAATACTTATATACACAATATACACAGGGAAATACTTGTTGCTGGAGAAACTGTGGCAGCCTGGTTTACCATTATCATGTATTTTGTGATTGTCTGACTATTCATAAATACTGGCATTAATAAAGCAACGCAAATCATTTTGAACATGAACATCCCACTTGACTTAATCTCACTGGGACGTTCACCCTCTGCTTTGGAAATAAAAGACGAATACCATTGGAATGTACTTCTGGCAACAGGATAAAAAAAACTATCACAAATAAACGGATGACGCAGAATGAACCAACTGACTGGGCTCAAACAATAAAATATCTTTGCAGTTTATTTGAAAATGAACGTCTTTACTTGGCTCGACTGTTACGCTGGGGTGATATGATTAAAAAAGAAGCAGACCTGTGCAGGCTGTGCGCCCAGTGACTCAGAGTCTCCCCCCAGTGTCTCAGAGTAGAGCTGCAGGTTGTCCAAATTGTCTTTGTCAGTCGGGTAAAACAGGAGCAGAGAGCGAAGGGTTTGTACCGCCCCAGCAATGTCTCCAGCTGTGAAGAAACACAAAGAAATAATAAAAATAAAGTAATATGAAAAAAAAAAAAAAAAAAAAACATCTCATGAGGCTGAAAATCAAATTGTCGTAAGTAACTTTTTTTTTTTTTTTTTTTTTTTAGCAAAATGACCACAGACAAAATATTACAAAAATTAATTCCCAATCATTTTAAAATAAATTTCTATTTCTGATTAGATTTTCCAGTGCTAAAATGAACTAACTGCATAAAACTGCCGTAGAATTCAACTTCTAACAGATAATTGAAATGGTCTTGAAATTGTGAGAAGAAAAGAAAGAAAGAAAGAAAACCAGTGAACCACATTCTAACTCTCAAGTCACAAACACTGACGGATCATTGCTTCTCAGATGTTTAAATGTAAACAAATACTGCAATGACCTTTGAACTGTGCTATGTGCAGATGCTCGAGCTGAGTGGGCAGGAGGTCCTCTTGGGCGGAGACTCTTCCAGGTCGAGTGGAGACTTGAGTGACACAGTACTGCTTGCACGACAGAAGCGACAGAGAAAGAGCTAAAAAAAAAAAGGGCAAAAATATAATATTAAAACAAACTTGTGATTATGTGACGTGATACCATCTAAAGACGAAATGATGTTTTTTTTTTTATTGGGTATTAATTGTTAACGCATAACTATTTAAATCACCTTTTATAGTTTTGAAAATGCTTAGTAAAAGAAAAAATCAAATCTGTCAACTGGACAAAAAGTTGCAGGAGTGAAGACGCTTGGCTGCTCGTCCAAGCCGCTTCTTCAGTTCTGGTCAGATCACTGCCGGACACTGCCTTATATCTGTCTGAAGGGAGGAGCTAACGACACTGAAACTGACGCACCTCCTTTCACACAGACGCACTCCTACGACTTTTTGTCCAGTTGACAGATTTGAATTTTTCTTTTACTGTGGGTCAGACCTGGACGACTGAGGGACTACACAGACGTCTTTCGAAAATGCTACACTTGCAGAAATTAATGTCTTTAAATGTTTAATTAGTTTTCGTTTTAGTTTCCCCGCTCCCCACGCTCCCCACGCCAAGTCCCTCCCCCTTCAGAGCGCTCTCGGCTTTCCGCTAATGACACATCAGGTTTGCCGTCGTGAACTTTCGACGTAGCTCCTCCGCGGCTCTCTTTTCCCCGTCCTTGCCTGCAGCCTTCTCAAACGCTCCGTGGACGCCCTCCTCTCCTCTGTCTACGGGCAGGGGCTGTGAGGAGGTTTCACACTGGACTCTGCACTCCTCCGTCTGCCTCAGCGTTTCATTCACGCACTCTCTCCATTTCTCCGTCGCTCCCGCCCAGTCCGCAGAGGCCTCCAGGTGCAGAGCGGAGTCATACAAAACCTGAGAGACGGATAGAAATATTTCTACATTATAAATCTGCTGGAATAAGATGTGATATTTAGTAACGTGATTTCACTTAGAGACCATAGGTTCAGATAAATAAACACAAAAATATATACTATATGAACTATAGGTCCTGGTTCAGTCCTGGTACAGTTCTGGTTGAGTTCTGGTTGAGTCCTGGTTTAGTCCTTGTTCTGATTTGGTCTTTATTTAGACCTGGTTTAGACATACTTTAGTCCTGGTTCAGTCCTGGTTGAGTTCTGGTTTAGTCCTTGTTCAGTCCTCGTTCAATTCTGGTTAAGTTCTGGTGTAATTCTGGCCCAGTCCTGGTCCAGTCCGGTAGAGTCCTGGCTGAGTTCTGGTTTCGTCATGGCTGAGTCCTGAGTTAGTCTTTATTTAGACCCGGTTTAGACATAGTTTAGTCCTGGTTGAGTCCTGGTTGAGTTCTGGCTTAGTCCTTGTTTGGTCCTGGTTCAGTTCTGGTTGAGTTCTGGTGTAATTCTGGCCCAGTCCTGGTCCAGTCCGGTAGAGTCCTGGCTGAGTTTTGGTTTCGTCATGGCTGAGTTCTGAGTTGGTCTTTATTTAGACCCGGTTTAGACATAGTTTAGTCCTGGTTCAGTCCTGGTAGAGTCCTGGTTTAGTCCTTGCTTGGTCCTGGTTCAGTTCTGGTTAAGTTCTGGTGTAATTCTGGCCCAGTCCTGGTCCAGTCCGGTAGAGTCCTGGCTGAGCTGTGGTTTTGTCGTGGCTGAGTCCTGGTTTAGTCTTTATTTAGTCCTGGTTTAGACATAGTTCTGTCCTGGGTAAGTCCTGGTAGAGTCCTGGTTGAGTTCTGGTTTAGTCCTTGTTCAGTCCTCGTTCAATTCTGGTTAAGTTCTGGTGTAATTCTGGCCCAGTCCTGGTCCAGTCCGGTAGAGTCCTGGCTGAGTTCTGGTTTCGTCATGGCTGAGTCCTGAGTTAGTCTTTATTTAGACCCGGTTTAGACATAGTTTAGTCCTGGTTCAGTCCTGGTAGAGTCCTGGTTTAGTCCTTGCTTGGTCCTGGTTCAGTTCTGGTTAAGTTCTGGTGTAATTCTGGCCCAGTCCTGGTCCAGTCCGGTAGAGTCCTGGCTGAGTTCTGGTTTCGTCATGGCTGAGTCCTGAGTTAGTCTTTATTTAGACCCGGTTTAGACATAGTTTAGTCCTGGTTCAGTCCTGGTAGAGTCCTGGTTTAGTCCTTGCTTGGTCCTGGTTCAGTTCTGGTTAAGTTCTGGTGTAATTCTGGCCCAGTCCTGGTCCAGTCCGGTAGAGTCCTGGCTGAGCTGTGGTTTTGTCGTGGCTGAGTCCTGGTTTAGTCTTTATTTAGTCCTGGTTTAGACATAGTTCTGTCCTGGGTAAGTCCTGGTAGAGTCCTGGTTGAGTTCTGGTTTAGTCCTGGTTCAGTTCTCGTTCAGTTCTGGTTGAGTTCTGGTGTAATTCTGGTCCAGTCCTGGTTCAGTCCTTGTAGAGTCCTGGCTGAGTTCTGGCTTCGTCATGGCTGAGTCCTGAGTTGGTCTTTATTTAGACCTGGTTTAGACATAGTTTAGTCCTGGTTTAGTCCTAGTAGAGTCCTGGTTGAGTTCTGGTTGAGTCCTTGTTCGGTCTTCGTTCAGTTGTGGTTAAGTTCTGGTGTAATTCTGGTCCAGTCCTGGTTAAGTCCTTGTAGAGTCCTGGCTAAGTTCTGGTTTTGTCGTGGCTGAGTCCTGGTTTAGTCTTTATTTAGTCCTGGTTTAGACATAGTTCTGTCCTGGATAGGTCCTGGTGTGGTCTTTGTAGAGTCCTGGTTCAGTCTTGGTTGAGTTCTGTTCAGTCCAGATTTAGTCCTGGTTTAGTCCTGGTTCAGTCCTGGTTCAGTCCTGCTTCAGGCCTAATTTAGCCCTGGTTTAGACCTGGTTTAGACCTGGTCTAACTTTATATTGACCTGTTCTTACCCAGTGTCTTTCACTGTTGACCTCTCTGTCCTGAAAAGCGTCTTGTGTTACTCCCTCCATCCTCCGGTACTTTTCTATGTTGTTCCTCATCTCCAAATGACTGGGATTAGCCACGAAGTACGTGTGAGCTGCTGATGCCGCCTTCTGCAGCTTTTCCAGCTGAGATAAGAGAAAAGTTTTATGAGTGCCACCCAGAATGGAGACAAAACGCAACATAGAGGTGGGCAAAATATATATATATCGTTTACAAGATTAGTGTTAAGAAGATATGGAAAATTTGAATATTTAGTATATAATTTAAGAAACTATAAAAAGCTGCAAAAAAGCTGATTTAAACACATAGAAAAAGAAATATGGACTCAAGGGGATATTTCTGCATTTTTTGGTTCTGTTCATTTTACAGTTCTATTATGTTTGAGAGATACTAGGAACTATAGGTGGGAGATAATTAAAAAAAAGATAGTATTGCTTTGTTTCCTTTTGTTCCCCTTTTTGATATGCAAATTTAGAATATTGTATTATATATTTAGTATTCAGTCTATAATAAAAACTTGCATTTTCTGATCTCTGTTATAATGTTGTTTCCTCATCACAAACAGGACTTGGACCTGGAGTTGTGTTTTGTTTCATTCACACATGTTTAACACACAAACCCTGCAGATTTAGGCTCTTGGTTCTTCTCTCAAACAGACAAACAAACCCTCTGTTCCACCTTGTGATGTCATGTGGTAATACAGGAAGTGCTCCACTGTGTTTTTAAATTCCATGCACTTTCACTAGAATCATTTGGATGATTTCAGTCCTGGAATTGCCAAACTCTACTGAACTAAAGGTAAAAAGTAGCGGTTTTACTTTAATACTATCACTTCATGACATCACAAAGTGGAACAGAGCATTCTGAGCTTTGGAGAAGTAGACAGACTAATGATAAAGTGTCAAACATGTGTGAATGAAACAAAACACAACTCCAGGTCTGTTTTTGAGGAGGTAACAGCATCAGAACATGACTTAAAGCTCACCAGAGTCAATTTTGTGTAATATAGGACCACAATACTGACACGTTTTAGCTAGTTTTTGCTGGATTTCCATAATTTCTGAATAACTTTAGCAAGAAAAGAAAAAACTTTGCATTAACTTTTGTAAATATCACACACCCTGCTTGAAATTCAACCTAAAAATGTACACTCATGTCTTACTTTAGATCACTTTTGTCAATATCTTCCACTACTGTTATTAATCATCAACAGACCACGCCTTACTTTGTAGTATGTAACCTGGAGAAAGTTGTAGGGGTTTCTGGAGCCAAACTCATATTCGATATCGGAGGAGACTGGGAGCAGAGCTGCAGGAGAGGCCGACTTTCCCAAACAAAACCTGAGACATTCGGCTTTCTGCTGCGCCCCGTCCAGAGCCCACAGGTCCCAAAGGTTTCCCACTTCACTGTCTGTCAGAACAGGAGAGTTATTCATTAATTGTGCATCTCTGTAGTAGTAAAGATGCTCGTGGTCACATTCGGTCCCATTTTCATACAGCGCTTATCCACCTTCAAGGGACTCAAAGCGCTTTACGTCAAGGAACCACTCACCCATTCACACGCACATTCCTACACCAGTGTCCGAAATCAAAAATAATAACTGAAGTGACATAATTTATAACTGATTTAAATTAATAAACACAGCATTTCTAATTAGCCTATAGGTCAAAAACTGTTTGGGACAAGCCTATATATTGATCTTTATTAGCCTATAGTCATCATATTATTAATGATGTTTTATTAAATGTACTAAATGTATTTGTGAATCATTAAACATATACAACATACATTTTGCTTATGTAGTTTGTATACAACGGTGTTACTATAAGAAGGATATATACGCCTGTGTTGTCTGTGGGGCAGTTTTGTGTTGAATATCATTGATCTTCTGCAGATATTTAGCACATTACCCACAATGACATCTTTCTTATGAGCTTAGGACTTACCCAGTTTGTGGAATGCGTCTGTTCCTGCAGTTTCACACTCATCATAGCACTGTCTGCGGAGTTTAAACAGTGTCTCTTTGGTTAAGAGGGACTTCTCCAGGAGCTCTGCAGCTTTCACCCACTCCCCTCCAAAATACGCACGTACTCCGCTGTAATAAAGTAAATCATACGGCTGTAAATGCAAACCTAAACTACTGGAGCTACCACTGCCCGCGTGGATGACTGCTACATCCGATAATGCAAAAATAACGATTTGAAACGCCACGTATACAGTCAAATGAGGAGACGGCAGCGCCATGGTCCTATGCAGAAGACCTCAGGGAGAAGAGGAGGAGGAGGGACTATGGAAACTTAGCACACTTGGGCCACAACGTTTCCTCCCACTTGAGTGAGCCTGGAGAAAGAAGTTAGTTTGTTAGGCTTATCCGACCAGAACATCAACTACAATTACATCAAGCGTAAAAAAAAATAAAAAAATAAAAAAATAAAAAGATTTGCACGGTTTTAGGTTTTTAAACTTGCTTCTAAATAGTCAGAGATTTTTTTTCTCCTGCTCAAAGATGGAAAGATTTTTCTAAGAACATGCAGTGGTCACGTGTAGCAGCGTGGGGGCGCTGGTGGATGTTTTGACTGGAATTACCGTAAGTGTGAACATAGAAGTAACTTGAAACTACAAACACTTAAATGTTTTGTCCAATTTACATTATAATATTAATTTAACATACACGCCTACGTTATATGCGTTTATCTGCGTCTGTAAGAGTATTATTGAAGCTTTAGAAAAAACGTTTAAAGCAGAATCACCGTTTTGCTTGCGTACTTTTGTTGTATTACAGTAGCAGGCAGCAGTCGGCACAGGCTCCGTGCGCGCGGCGGCCTTCCTTCGGCGCATTCAGCATCTCATGGTTCATTCAGCCGAACACGGACCAGCAGAAAGAGCCGTGCAGTAAAAGGCTGGGGCGCAAACTCAGCTAAACACCCGTACCATTGTCAGGCGGATCATACGGACTAGCCATGGCGGACGTCGGCGAGGTCTTGATGTCGGTGCTGTCCACAATTCGGGTCCCGAAGTCCGGAGACCGAGTCCACAAAGACGAATGCGCCTTGTCATTTGCCTCACCGGTGAGACATCCTCCCCCGTAAATGTGTCAGCAACAGAGTCAACGCCTCCGTGCCCGTGTGTCCGCGATCGTTTCGGGCTAAACTTTAAAAAATACCGTGCCCCTTTGGACATTTTAACACTATCCGGGTTCAGTTTCTCTTCTGAATGACTAGCATGCTAACGTTATGCTAAGCTAATAGTTTTGGAGTGTAATGTAGCAGCTAGCAGCATTAGCTTTAAAGGCTGTTCTGTCAAAGTAGTGAATGTTCTGTCAGGCTGTCTTATTACGTTTGGGTTGGTGTTTATTTAAGTATTTTTGTTAATTCTTGTTAGTTTTAAAGTGACTTCTCATTTAGCTTAAAGTGATGTTAAACAATGACTTTGCAAATAATCAATTTTTTTGCCTCTCTCTGTTTTAGGAAAGTGAAGGAGGCTTGTTTGTGTGCATGAACACGTTCCTTGGCTTTGGGAGTCAGTATGTGGACAGGCATTACGCCCGGACCGGTCAGAGAGCCTACCTGCACATCACCAGGACTCGCAAGCCCAAGGTTCAAACCATATGTGTTAATGCCATGTGTACGTGGGTGTTAATACTGTGTAAATATACAGCATGAATGACATACTGTGCGTGTGTTCTTCAGAGCGAAGATGACAGCAACTCTGCCGCTGGACACCCACCAAAGAAAAAGCCCACCAGACTAGCCATCGGTAAATTACTTTAATCTCTGCCTCGCCCAAATATTGCAGTCGGACGCTATTACAGTGTCTCCCATTAATAGAGGAGGCTACGGTGGCCGTCCAAAGCCTAAAATTCTCCCCATGGTCTAAAAACAACCTGGGCTGTATTATATTAGCATCACAAAATCACTCCTTGGTGTTTTGTATTATAAAAAATAAAAGGGACTGTTAAAAGACCTTTACAGACAATAAGCAGGATTTATACTCCACAAACTGTATGAGCTAAAATGATTCAAATTAAAATAATTTATGCCTCCATTGTGTCACTGATGTATTTACTATTTTTCCTGGCATAAAAGTAATAATAATAATAATAATAATGAGAGCACTCTCCTTTTCATGGGTGCCCTGTTCAAATACAGAAAAATACAAACAAAAAACAAACAAAACAAATAACTTCCTAAGTCCATTTAAAACATTAAAAACTGGAGCAGGTGTGAGTATAAATGTTTGTTACCAGATTATTAAAGTGCATTAGTGGCACCAAACTATCCAGTTTTGCATGTCCTTGAAATTTATTCCATTTTTGTGAAGCAAAATATCAAAAATCCTTTATCCCATCTCAGTTCTGGTGCAGCTAGTCCTTAGGCTCAGTCACGTGATCTTGTTTGTTGAACATTGATATGGGAACATTTAATACAGTGAGATATTCAGGCAGTCCATGAAGTAGTCCCTTATAAATACATTTTATACAGTGTTGTTCTCTTCTGACAGATAGCGATGTCAGCCTACTTTTTCATCGAGTGGAACAGTGATGGGTTTAAATTCGTCACCTGTTATGAAACGAAGGGTTGAGTGAAAGAGTGAATCTAAAGGTTTAAAGTAGAGGCTGAAGTCTGCCTGTGGATTATATCTCCATAATCCAGTACAGAAACAAAGGTTGCTTTTTATGCTTTGGGTAGAGCTGAGTCAGAGCTGTCCTTTTAGTAATTTTGTAACTTCAGTATTGGTCTGCAACATAGTAAAATAGCTTTTTCCTGCCTGTCCAGGGATCGAAGGGGGGTTTGATGTTGACCAAGACCAATATGAAGAGGATATAAAAGTGGTGATCTTACCCGACCGACAAGAAGTAACAGCCGACGACCTCACAACGATGACGGACGTCGTGAAAGAACGAGTGAGTCTTTTAAAACCTGGTTTGTTTGTTATAATATTAACTTTATGGGACAATAAATTTATTATTAATTTTATTATTAACTTAATATTAACTAAGACAAGTATTAATATTAAGTCTTTTAAAACCTGGTCTGTTTTAAGTTTATTTTGTCTTGACTTCATAATGCCACTTTTTTGTCATTCTTTTTCATTGATGCCACATGAATTGTAAGAGATTTACATAGATAAGTTATATTTATTATAGAAATCAAAACTTTTTGGGTGTGCTGGCTTTGTTATTCTATCCATCCATCTACCAACCCTCTCACTGTGTGTTACGATTGGTAAAAACTGAAAATCATTATGTTATTGCAGTTATTATCTTTATTATCATTATTATTATTATTGGAAAAAAAACGTATAAAATGTAATGTACAATGACATTATGACGGGACTGAACCGGGACTGAACCAGGACTAAATCATTATTATTATTATTATTGGAAAAAAAATATATATATATAAATGTAATTTACAATGATGTTAAGACATGTTATAAAGCCAGGAATAAACCAGGACTAAACCAGGACTAAACCAGGACTAAACCAGGACTAAACCAGGACTAAACCAGGACTAAACTAGGATTAAACCATTATTATCATTGAAAAAAACTTTATATAAAATGTAATGTACAATAACATTAAGACATTTTATAAAGCCAGGACTGAACCAGGACTGAACCAGGACTGAACCAGGACTGAACCAGGACTGAACCAGGACTGAACCAGGACTGAACCATTATTATTGAAAAAAACTTTATATAAAATGTAATACACACTGACATTAAGACATGTTATAAAGCCAGAACTGAAGCAGGACTGAAGCAGGTCTGAAGCAGGACTGAACCATTATTATTATTATTATTGGAAAAAAAAAAAACTTTATATAAAATGTAATATACACTGACATTAAGACATTTTATAAAGTGATCAATTCAGTGAGTAAAGAAGTGGAACAGAACCTGCATTATTAAGTGGAGCTTAATACAACAGTAGGCATAATGCCATTGATTTGTGTTTCGTCCCTCAGGTCTCCCGGTCGATGACGGGCATCATGGCGGCTGACTCGGTGTCTCATGCGTTACAAGTCCAGCAGTGGGACGGAGAAGTGAGACAGGAGTCGAAGCACGCGGCCGACCTCAAACAGCTCGACAACGGAGTCAAGATCCCTCCCAGGTTCAATAAAACAACTGAATTTTCATTACAATATTATTACGCAGCAAACGCTAATAATATTTAAGAGCTTTTGTTTTGTGAAACTGACTTTTGTTATAATGGAACCTTATCTAAAACATGTGCAGTTTGTTTAATCGAAAAGCAGGATTACAAAAACATGCATAAATTAATCACCTTTCATATAAACTCACAACGGTCTCGTCCACCTGCTGATGTCATGAAGTGTTTTTATATTCCCTTCACCTTCATTGGATGTTTGGATCATTCCAGTGCTCAAACTGACTTCACTTTAAGCTGGTCTGTTTGTAGTTTTCTGTTAAACTGTTTTGCATCGTCTCAACTGCCAATGTTCAGGAGTCCTCTGTAAGTTTAACCTGATAAATGCACCGTGTTCATGGGTTTCAGTCACATTTAACAGATAAAATAATTGTTCAGTGCTGCAGTGTCATGATACTAAAATTTCAAACTCTATTTTAATACATAGGAAAGACTCAATACTCCAGTTCATACCAACTCTGATGTCACAGGTGGTGGAAGAAGTGGAAGAAGTATTCCATTTTGTTACTCAAGTACAGAAAGTACAGATACAGGGGCAAAAAATACTCAAGTAAAAGTATCACAGGAAAAAACTTAGTAGTACCTGTTTAAAAATGTACTTAAAAAGTTTTTTGCACAGATTTTGAGGTCTTAAAAGGCTTCAAATGTAGTGATTTTTGCAGATTTATGTTGAATTTTTTTCAATAGAAACAACAGAGTCGATCGTTTTTCTCAGATCTTTTTACTTATATATTTTTGTTTGCTCAAATTACAAAAGTGTTAAAAATAAACCCCTCAACCCTCCCAGTAGGTTTCAAACGATAATAAAAAATACTTTTACTTTTCAGTCCTGTTCAAAATGTAGAAGAGTAGAAAGTAGAGATACTGCTCTCAAATGTAGTGAAGTAAAAGTTAAAAAATATCAACTTTAAAATGTATACATAAGTACAGTACTTTACTACTTTTACTTAGTTACATTCCACCACAGACCGATGAACCGAGAACAACCACACCCTTAGAACAGGTCCACCTACGTCCTGTTTATTTAATTTCTTTTACAGTTTTGTTTGTTGATACTTTTTTGTCAACTCTTATTGTTATGACAGCGGTCCTCATTTTTCGTCACTGTGAACCGTGAGCGTTTATAAGCCCTGAATGAGTAATATTGATCTTCATTGTAGTGGCTGGAGGTGTGAAGTGTGCGATCTCCAGGAGAACATCTGGATGAATCTGACAGACGGGAAGGTGCTTTGTGGGCGCAGGTATTTCGACGGCTCCGGGGGCAATAACCACGCCCTGCTCCACTTTAAAGAGACCGGATACCCGCTGGCCGTCAAACTGGGCACCATCACACCCGACGGAGCAGGTGCCTGTCCAGTAAAGAGCTGTAGGGGGCGGAATTTACACTCAAAAATAGGACTGAACCAGGACTGAACC
>KN470771.1:0-28858 GCA_000787095.1 Periophthalmodon schlosseri | reverse complement strand
TTCCCCTTCCCTCTCTCTGTCTCCCCTCTCCTTTCCCTTTCTCTTTCCCCCCTCCTTTCTCCCCTGTCCTCCTTTCCCTTTCTCTCTCTTCCCCCCCTCCTCCTCTTCTCTCCCCTTTCCTGATTCTTCTCTCTCTCCTCCCTTCTCTCTCTCCCACTCTCTTCCCCCGCCTCTCTCTCTCTCTCTTTTTTCTCTGGGCCCTGTACAGAGGTTTTCACCATTACCATAGGGTGGGTACGTGGCAGTGTGCTGTGTGTATGGTTGGATGGTGGGGATGCCTTCATTACGCATGCGGCAGACAGGACCACGTCTCCTGCCAGGACAGACGCGGAGGAGAGAGGGATGAACCCGGCTGCCCCCAGGGTTAGCCGCTAACAACCCCCAGCCCACCGCACCTCTCTGCAGCCAACAGCAGCCTCAAATTCAATCTATCCATGCAATATAAATGGGACAGGCAGAGAGAGAGAGAGACTTCGGACAATAGTCTAAAGATAGATTTAAGAATGCGGCTCTCAAACTTCAAATATTACAATAAGAATTTGAAAGTAGAAAATAACAGTATGCGTCAATAGTATAATTTCAAATGTGCTTAATTTTGTTACTTATGTAAAAGTACAGATACCGTGGCAAAAAAAAATTCAAGTAAAAGTATCACATGAAAAAATCTACTAAAAGTATTAAAGTACCCATTTAAAAATGTACTTAAAGAGTAAAAAGTAAAAATATTTCGCGTAGGTTCTGAGATCTAATAAAACTTCAAATATATCGATTTTTATAAAGATTTGGGCTGAATATTCTTCAACAGAAACAATTGAATCAATTGTTTTTTTTTCCTAGCTATTTTTATTTGTATTTTTCCTTGCTCAAACTATGAACGTGTTATAAATCCCTCAGACTTTTCAGCAGGTCTCAAACAATAATAAAAAAAAACACTTTTACTTCTCAGTCCTGTTCAAAAATGTAGTGGAGTAGAAAGTACAGATACTTGCTTTCTAATGTAGTGAAGTAAAAGTAAAAAGTATCCACTTTAAAGTTTTAAGTACAGCTACCTAAATTTTTGACTTAAGTACAATACTTTACTACTTGTTCCACTGTCCAATAGCAGCCTCACATTCAATCTATCCATGTAATATAAATGGGACAGGCAGAGAAAGAGCCTCTCATTTGGGTTGCCAGTTTAAATGCTGAAATCCAGTTTATTTAAACCTAAAAGTATTCTTTCTGATCTGAATCCTCACTACCTAAACCCCAGCCCCTGTAGCCAATCATGAATCAGTGCTAGTACAGCCTATATATAATGTTAAATATTAAGAACTATTTTGAACTACACAACCTACTTGGAATGTATTTCAAAGTACCAGCAGTAGTCCACTGGTAGAATTCAGAACTGTCTCATTTGATTAAGTTGTTTGCCTTCCAAGACTAGCTCCAAATTTAATCTATCCACACAACATAAATGGAAATGCAGCTTTCAAATTTCAAATATATAATTCTACGTGTTATGGGCTATATTTTTATCAACTACTACACAAACTATATCAGCATTGCATTCTGTTATTGTGTCCCTGAGCAAGACACTCCAACAGAGTGACCACCTCAAACTGTATAATGCGAGTGAAAAGTTGTTGACTTTGGGGGGACGTAGAGGAACGGACTGACTCTGGAAATTTAAACTCGTTAGGTTCAATGCCATACTGTATATATCTTACAATTTACATAACAGTTGAGTATTTCTTTATGTGTAAATGCCTGTGTGTAATGCATTTCTTGATAGACCTTGACAACATCTGAGAATCACATTTGCTCCTCTGCAGTCTTTAGAGCGTGCACAATGCCTCAATAACGCATCTGAACACACGCCTATTTTGTTTCAATCTCTAATTTCAATACATTATCAGTTGAAAAGCACATCTATTAAACATACAAACGTATTCTAAAAAAATACGCCGTCCCCGGTCGCTTCACCTCATTAATGCTATTCGCCCGGCAGCTTGACTTTAGCGTCGGCCAAACTCACCCAGGCAAAAGTTACATAAATGTATTAATATTTCGAATGCACAAAACGCGTCCTTGTATTCTGTGCCATGTCTGCCCTCTGGCCTTCTTTTATCAAGCGGTTGAATGTACCAATTTGCAGCTCTGGCTCGATTAGATAACAACATGCTGTTAATCCGCGGATGGCATTTTTTGTCTATCTTATGCAACCATATGTAAGTGTAGCGCCGCCGTGTATGGGACCTGTAGGGTTTTCTCGAGGCGCTGACTACCTGAGCAGCTAAAACAGAACAAACTGCTAACTTATGGTTGGGCTGTTAAAGTCCAAATGGCAGGTTTTCATGTTTTGTTCATTATTATGACTTGGTTTGGGCGGGTAGTACCTGTGGTCAATATTTAACATAGTTTTACATGGGTTAAGTGTCAGTTTGTGGGGAAAAAAGTTGAGAAGAAAAATACAGGAAGTAGTGCTGTAGTGCTGAGTTTTAGAACAGAATACCTCTATCTATGTCCAGGGGTGGAACGTAGTAAAGGACTATACTTAAGTACACATTTTAGGTCTCTGTGGTTTAGTTTACATTTTAAACTGGATACTTTTTACTTTCATTTCACTGAGAGCAGATTCACTTTGAGAGCAGATATCTGTACTTTCTACTCCAATGCATTTTTGAACAGGACTGAAAAGTATATTTTTTTATTATTGTTTGAGACCTGCAGAAATAAAATAAACAAATAAAAAGCTAGGAAAAAATTATCATTCAATTGTTTCTGTAAAACGAAATTCAACACAAATCTTTATCAAAATCGATACATTTGAAGCCTTAAAAGAACTCAAAATCTGCACGAAATACTTTTACTTTTTACTCTTAAAGTAAATTTTTAAAAGGGGCTACTTTTACTTTTTTTTTTCTTTGGTATTTATACTTTTACTTAAGTAACAAAACAGTGAGTACTTCTTCATCAACACTGACAATTACATCTAAAACACAGTTTACGCAGAAAGAAGGCATTATTCGGTCAGTTTAAACCTACCAATAACTTGTGCAATTTAGACAATTTTGGACATTGTTAGCTTTATGGTAAGTAACAGTTATAGAATCGCCTCTATATAAGTTATATCTGCTGCCTGTGTCCAACCAGGAAGTAAAATGATAAACTTCACCAAAATTAAAAAACTGGAAAAAACTTTTTTCGTAAAATCTTAAATCTAATGATGCAAACTATGTTTTAGTGAAATGAGTGGTCTAACCTGTCACATACATTTTAAAGGGAAGACATCCATGGCCCTGAATGAACTTTGCAGGAGTCTTAGAGTAATTTAATCGTCCATTTAAAGGACTTCTGGTGCTGAGAGGAGAAGCTACTGACACAAATTAAAAATGTCTGGGAGATTTCAGGGCGAGGGCTAATCCGTGTAATGTTTGTGTGTTTGGGATGTAGATTATCGAGGCAAATTGGAAAACAAAGACAGCATGCTAATTATGAAACTATATGGGATTTGTACAGGGCACTTTATATTCCTGTTCCTGTTATATGATGCCATTTTGAGGACAGTTGACTCTTCAAAGATTCAAAGCTTTAAAAGCCGTTCTGGAGAGACTGGTGTTGTGAATTAGACTAGGCTATAAACACTGTGATACCTCATCAGATTACTGAATGGGTAATCTATGTTTGGTGTATCTGTGTGTGTATGTATATATGTGTATATATGTATATATGTATATATATGTATAATAGTTATTTGTATTATAACATACTTTTGTTTTTCACATGTTTTTGTCATTGTTAGAAGTAGGGCTGGGCAATATTGGTTAATACAGTTTTCAGTTATACTGTGTATGTGTGTGTATGTATATGTATATATATATATATATATATTAGTTTTGAATTATCATCATGGTCCTAACTTTTCATCACCCACAGGTACTGAGTTCAGAATCACCATAAGCACTCAATCCAAACAAGTTAAAGCCACTCATAACAATAACATAATTTTAACTAGCTCCGTTTTTGCAGTGCACTGGACAAATTAGTATGATCACTTATCAAAACACATGCATGGATTTGGAGATGCTGGGCAGCTAACCACTCTGCCACTGCATGACAAAATGAAATTGTTTCTGTTTTGGCTCTATAATATGGGAACTTTTCAAATGCATTCAGTATTGCACTATGCCAATTACACTGTTGGCTGAAGTGTTGAACTTGTATACTACTGTTACATGTTTTTGAAAACCCAACTCAACACATGACTAAGCACTTGGAGTTTGCATGAATGAAAAGAGACATTTAGTTTAGACAGGAATTCACTATGAAAAAAAAAAAAAAAAAAAAAATTTTAAAAAAAAAAAAAATCTAACTTTCCCCCACAAAATAATAAAAAAAAAAAAAAAAAAAACTTTTAAAAGTGAAACATTTACAAAAATATGTCTGCACGTGTTCTTGAAATGAATAAAATATTTAAGATCTCCAAAGTTAAGATTTGAAACTCTGCCAGCATGGTTAATTTAGTAATCAAATCACACTTGCAACACTACTTCATGTCCGTTGAGTAGTTTTCGCTTATTAGGAATTCTGTGCTGCAACACAAACTTGTAAATGTCGACCGTTTTAACTTTATATTTTTAAAGAGAGGTTATTACACAAAATTGACTTTTGGAGCTTTCTACCATGTTATAATGTTGTTTCCTCATCAAAAACATGCTTGTGGAGCATGTTTGAGTAATCTAGCGATCTCACCCAGACCCTATTCGAGCCCTTATTACAGTTAGTAGTACAGTTCTAATCAAGTAAAGCATGATACAAAACAATATAACACAACTCCACAAACCTGATGCAATGTGCACTAGTTTTATTAGCGGAATGCACGCTGATTGTGTTTTGATAGCGCTCTGAAGGGGGAGTGATTTTAATACATGTTTTTGGCAAATATAACATTTTCAGAACAATAAAAGATAACATGGTGGTCTAAGTAAGTTATGTGTTAGCAGTTAATACCACATAGAAGTGTAATACCCCCTTACCCTCTTTAATTTGAGCCTTGTCAGGAATGGAGGACCGTTACCCCACTTGCTCCTTGCTCTCCTGCAGATGATATTATAACTTTCATTCGGGCTCCGGGTCCAGTGTCAGGCCCTGTTTTACATTACTGCTCGTCGGCAAGAAAAGTTGATTAAAGTTGTTCGTGAATGGCAACCTCTCACCTGGGCTAGCTTTTCATCAATGCGGCTACGCTAGGTGAGCGGTGCTGTGTTTGCATTGGGAAAACCTGTGTTGTTTTGCCCCCAGACGGTAATCAAAAGCCGGGGAAGCTACTGCACTGTGGCCTGGGTTAGCTTGGAACTCACTTTACATTTCAAAAGCAATGCTAACTTTGAGTCTAAGGTTGGTTCATGCATTTTAGACCGGAGTTGACATCTGACAGCGAAGGGCAAAATGTTATTCGATATTTTTTATATCTGTTTTTAAAACATGTTTTGATGCTTTGAGAAAACGGGCTGGGTTGGTTGGGTTAAGATGAGCTGTTTTTGATGGTAAAGGTTAATTTATAATGTTGCTAACTCACCAATTCAAATTCACAGACTTTTTTTGCTCTAATCTATTTCTCAATTTCTTTTAAAATTTTCATTTTATTGAATCTCAAGACAAACACAATCAGATTTGAAAAACGTCTGCTGAACTTTGTGAATAAATGAAATAATGTAGAGGGATATTTGGGTAGATTTGAAATTTTGTTTGAAAAAATGTTGGGGATTGTGCTGTAAAAAAAATCTTCACTAGTTTTAGTTTAAAATTAAAGTAGGATTATGATTTTTAACAGTATTTTTACAGGTTTCAATATTTTATTTTTAAATAGAGAATGTTAAATAGATAAAGCTGATTGAACAAAAAAGAAAATATATGCTAATAATATAAGATGTTACGAAATACATTTTAGATTCATTAAATAAATCTGAACAAGTCAAACTGCATGAAATCTGTTAAAATTCTAACTTCTGTAACTTATTTTTGATGATTTTTTTTGTAACAGTCCTACTAGTACTACTACTACAACTACTACTACTACTACTATTACTACCAGTACTACTACTACCAGTACTACTACAAGAGCACTGTCTAAGCTAAGTTGATCCCCTCCTAAGGCCCATAGTGTCTGGCTGGAGCATGCCCTCTCCACAGACAGTAGAACGACACAGAAGAGTGATTTTAAAGTGTGTTTTCCATGTTCCAGTCTGTGGATGTGGGTGTCGTCCAAACGCAGAGAATGCTGTTCATTTATCACCAACCGTGTTCCTCACTTGCCTTGAATTTTAAAACACCTCCTCTCACTCTCTCTCTCTCTTTCTTTCTCTCTCTCTCTCTCTCTCTCCCTCTCTCTCTCTTTCTCTATGTCTTCCTGGCTTGTATTTCTCACCCCTTTATTTCTCTTGCACACACTCTCTCTCTTACCATATATTACACCTCTCTCTCTCTCTCTCTCTCTCTCTCGCTCTCTCGCTCTCTCTCCCTCTCCCTGGCTTCTATCTCTCACCCATCTATCTCTGTTTCACTCTCTCCCACCTTTTCTTTCTTACCATCTCTCTCCATTCCTCTTTCCCCCATATTCTCTCTCCCTCCATCCCACCTTCTTTCTGTCTCTTCCTCCTCCTCCTGTCTCTTTCTCTCTGCTTTCTCACTCCCTCACTCTCCTTCCCCCTCTCTCTCTCTCTTTCTTTCTTTCTTTCTTACTATCTCTCTCTCCTTTTCCCTCCCTATTTCCCCATCACTCTCTCTCTCTCTCCTTCACTGTCTCTTCCACATCTTTTTCCCTCCTTTTGTCTCTCTCTCTCTCTCTCTTTCTCTCTCCTATCCCATCTTCATACCTCTACTCTTTTTCTTTTTTTTTTACTTTGAGGTTCCCGGGACAGAGAATCATTCCGTGTGGCAAATTAGCGCTCATAACGAGATATGATCTAGCTCTACCTCTCTACCTCTCTCTCTGCCATTAAAAAGGGCCCTTGGGTGCTGGCCATACCCCCCATCCCCACCCAAACTCCAAAACGTTTCGAGTCTGAACTTTTGACCCCCGTCCTGTTCACATGACATCCCAACATCCGCCACTAATTCTCTCTCCTCTTCCCTCCTTTTTTCTACTCTCAGACTTTCTCTCTCCTCTTTCTTTCTTACCATCTCTGTATTATTTGTCACCCTATATTCCATTTTTATCACCCTATCCCCATATCCCTCTCTCTCTCTCTTTCTGTCTCCTCTCTCTCTTCCCCACTCCCTCTCTCTGCTGTCTCTTTTTTCTTTCTTTCTTCTTTCTCCTTATCTTTTCATCCATCTCCCTTTCCACATATCTCTCCTTCTTTCTCTCTTTCTCCCTTCACACGTCACTCTTTATCTCTCCTTCTCTCTGTCTTCTCCCCTCTCTCTCTACTCTTATTTCTCTTTTCTTCCCTCCATCTCTCTCTCTCTTCCCTCTCCTTTCTTTCTTTCTTTCTTTCTTTCTTCCTTCTTTCTTACCATCTCTTTCTTCCTCTCCTCTATCTCTCCCTCTGTCCCTCCTTCTCCTTCCATCTGGTTTTGTTCTTCCTTCCTCCCTCTCTCTCTCCTATCCCATCTCTCTCTTCTTCCCTCCTTCTCGCTCACTTTCCTCTCCTCTTCCTTCTTTCTTACCATCTCCCTCTTCCTCTCCCCTCCTCAAACTCAAAGCGTTTTCACAACTCTCAGAGACCAAAGTGGATTGTTGTCATCACAGTAAAATTACCAAGAACTAGCAGGCAAACGCGCACTTCCCGCCTTCTCTCTCCATCTCTCGATCCTTTTACAATCTTCTCCCCTGCCCCCCACCCATCCCCTTTCTCTCTCTTTGTCTCTCTCTCCACCCCCACCCTTTTCCTCCCCAAACGTGCTGCGGTTGAACTCCCGACCCCCTTCTTGCTCATCTACTAGTCACGCCTGCCCCCCACGTCACGAGCCTTCACCCGTTTACCCCTTTTAAAACAATAAGGTGCCCCCCTGAAGACCGCCCGGGCCGCGTCCGACGGCCGATCCGAAGAAAGGGAAACCTGCCGGGATTGGCTTAAACGATGAAGACTATTGTGCTCGCCAAGAATCAATCGCTGCTTTTCAATGTAATTCGATTCTATTCACAAAGGAGCTCGCGAGGCAATCTTAAAATGGAAATGCCACTTTGCTTTGGAATTGGGCAAGGGAAGCAATGAAGAGAGGAGAGAGGGATGAAGACAGAGAGAAAGAGAGAGAAAGAAGGAGAGAGAAAAAGAAGAAATAGTTTGCGTGGCGTGGGAGCTCCTAAGGACAGTGTAATTTTCGGTAATGTGGGTGTGTGTGTCTTAGAAGGGGGTTGTAAGCGCTGATTGGGCAGATAGGAGCTAGCGCAGGTTAGCATGCGCGAGCTAAATGAGCGCGTGAGGGGCGACACTGGTACAAATGAAAGGCAAGCCAAAGGAGAGGTCCCTAATATAGACAACGTGATATGAAGTATGTACTACTACTACTACTACTACGTAACTGCCTGAATCAACTCGTACCTATACTTAAGTCATATGGTTAACTTAAAGATCCACTGCGTAACTTTTCTGGAGTGTGGTTGTGACATGGAGAAGGTATTGCTTTGCCTTGTATGTTCCACAGTATGGCATTGAACTTGTCTATCGCCATGGAGACAAGCAAAGGGCAAAACCAGGCCAGTGTCAGATCTGTGGAGAGGCGTCCCCCGTTCACAGTATTAATGCATATATTTTGAGCTATAAAAACACACAATTGAAATGAATGGTGGAGTAAATGTTTAATGCTATACTGCGGAACGTTTCAGACAAAATATCTCCATGAATTTAAGTTCAAATTCACTTTCTAATATAAAGTGGCAGGATTAGTAAGCATTCACCATTTGTGGCTGGTTCAAATCTTGCCCAAGTGCATTCTGATATTGTGTCCATGAGCAAGACACTCCACTCACATCACCCATTCACATCACAGTAATGCACCTGGTTGCAGTTGGAAGGGCATCTGGCTTAAAATCTGCCTTATATCATTGTGTGCCTACTTTGGTGTGGTGACTGTTGGTATTTGTTGATTTATTTCGTTTTCATTTTTTCACTTTGGCTTGAAATGTTCTGTCATCTGGACATAAAAACAGTATCGCTAACAGGCTCAGGGGTGGCTCTCATGTGTGTAAACATCTCCACGGCGACGGTCAGAGAGGACAGGTGCATTCTGGGTACAAAGGCTGGGAGTTGGCTGCGAGTGGGAGTCTGCAGTGATGTGGAGCCAGTGTCCCCTGGTCACACTGTGGAAATGCTCACAGGGCCAGATGTGGACAGGGGCCAGGGGCAGAGACGACATGTTTTTACATTTATAACAATTTTGAAAACTTTTTTTTTTTTTTATTTCAAAAACTGGAAAAAATAAAACAAGAACATGATTGGCTTTTAAAGGTCCTATATTACACAAAATTGACTCTTGTGAACTTTAAGCCATGTTATAATGTTACCTCATCAAAAACTGGTGTGTTTTTTCTGTTGTGTTTTGTTTCATTCACACGTTTGAGTAACCCTTTATTATTAGTCTGTCTACATCTCCAATGCTCAAAATGCTCTGTTCCACCTTGTGATGTCATGAAGCGGTATTTTCCATTTTAACATCTACCTTTTACCATTTCTTTAGAAAAGATTGGAAATTCCAGGTCTGAAATGATCTAAATGATTCTAGTGAAGATGTACGGAGTTTAAAACATAGGGCAGCACTTCCTGTATTACCACATGACATCACAAGGTGGAACCAAGTGTTTTCTGTTTGAGAGAAGAACTCGGGCTAAATATGCAGGGTTTGTGTGTTAAACGTGGAAACAACATTACAGAAAAGATCAGAAAATTACGTAATATGGGCCCTTTAAGAATGAAATGCAGAAGTTTGGATGATTTGTGTGCAAGATTTGGCAGTTAGGATTTCCTATAGACTCGGCTTGCATGGACCTTTTATGATTTAGAAGAAATTATTGTGTTAATTGATATGAGGATAGTTGAAACAAATTACAGGTCAGATCTGTGGAGAGGAAACTGCACTCACATGAGAGCCTGTGAATGAATAAAAGCAAAATAGATAAAAGTTTAATGCCATGTGTAACATTCAAAGCAAAAATCCCCATGGAGACAAGCTTATGAAAGAAAAGTTACATAGTGCACTTTACACAAATATATGTCACAGTATATTACTATTACTATATGTTACGTCAGTGTTGGTCAAAATTACTTTACTTCTATCAAATAAACACATTTTAAATTATTTGGAAATTGAAATATTAAAATAAATATAAAATCAAACATGCTAATTTATATTGTACCATAAGCTACCGATCTGCACGCGTACATTTGAAATTCTAAGATGATGCAAATCCAAACCAATTTCCATTTATCTTTTAACTTCTTTCTCTCAGCAAAGAAAATAAACCCCGTACTTAACCCCCCCCCCCTCTCCTTAGTGTGTAAAATGCTTTGTCTCGATGTTTTATTAAACCATATGTCTTTTGTGTTTCGACATGGGAGCACGCCTGACCTCCAACATCAATGAAATATTTACCAACTGCAAAAAAAAAAGTCCCTTTGGTGGTCCTCACTGCATCCGTCATACACAGCCTGGGTGACCCTCAGTCCCTCCCCCTCTTTCCCCCTTATCGGTCACTCACTCCCCCTCCCCCAGAACCCTTGCAGGCCCTAGTGGCAGTTTTTGTCCTCTTCTCACTGTAACGTTCATGGTTTCTTGCCCGAAGTTGCGCGATCAGCAGATTGTCCCACTGTCCCTAAACGCACCACACCCCCCTCGCCTCATCTCGCCCCCCTCTGGTTCCCCTAACGTACTGTACATGGCACTTTTTCCTCCTCCTGCTCAACATTAGGTTAGTTCAGATCGTGATTGTTGGATTTATCTCAGATCTCTCAAACAGAATAGACAGAAGAGTAATGTTAAAGTAAGTTAGCGTGTATGTTGCAAAAACAGATAATTGCCATTTTTAAAGGTCCTAAGCCTTGCAGTTTACTCATTGTAAGTTTATGTTTTCAAAAGCCAAATGTACACTACCACAATCAAAATCTGAATCCACCGCTCCTTGATAAAATCTTCTAGACATTTTTCGAAACAGAGATGTTCTTTTTGCAATTTAAATTATCAACCAAATTTGACCCAAGGCACAATTTAATCCCAGTTTAGTCCTGATGAAACCAAAATAAATGTTAACAACTCATGAGTGGTGGACTATAATGAAGTAAAAGTAGTAAAGTACTGTATACTTTTTACTTTTACTTTAATACATCTGAGAGCAGGTATCTTTACTACTACTACTTTTCTACTCCACTACATCAAACCCAATACATTTGAAGCCTCATAAGACCTCAAAGTACATTTTTAAATGGGTACTTTAATTCTTTTACTTAAGTAGATTTTTTTATGTGATACTTTTACTTGAGTATTTTTTTGCTCCAGTATCTGTACTTTTATTTAAATAACAATATTGAGTACTTCTTCCACCACTGCAACTCATCTTACAGTACATTTAATAGAGTAGATACTAGTGATCAATATCAAATATAGATTCATCAATATTGACTGAAGTATTGATACTGATTCAAAAATATTGATACTTCCAATTTCCTTTAAAATAGCTAACATCAGATTTAAAAAAGTCAACTTTTGAAATCCATTGCTTATATATAAATACCTCTCACCATTGTCTTTTGTCTCATACTTTTCTGCACAAACAAAGAAGTTCCCAAAAACTTTTTCAAAGCAGTTAATATGTAACAAAAGCCTTCCGAATCGTATCCCTTATAATCCCTGCTCCCTCCTCTGATAAACACAGCCAATCTCCCACTGCGTTTTATTTATATCCCGCAGCCAAAAGCCCAAAACCTTGACACCTTATTTTTCGTTTGAAGATCCCCTTTCCCGGGATTAAGGTGCTCCTAATTGACTCAATTATCGCGTCCAGGCCAAGTTTGAGAAGTAAAGAGAAGGTTTGGAGAGGATTTCGGTAGCATTAAGTCGTCATTGCGGGTGCATCGCGGTGTATTTACGGCGTTTATCCCTCTAATACTGGTATCACTGCGCTCCAATAGGCTGCGTTCACATGACATCACAACACTCTAGAACTCTTTAGAACAGAGCTGGAGGACAGGTCAGAATTCTGTGGTGGAATTTGCTGTATATCTGGTAGATTATAGATTTGTTGACCTGGTTTATGGTCAAAGGTGCTATACCTGATTTTTACTGTCTTCAAAATGTAAAAAAAAAACAAAACAAAACAAAAAAACAGTAGTAGTAATTAATCAGTTTGCAGTGGTCCAAAGTTATTCCTTAATTGATGTTGGATATTTCTTTCAAAACCAGTGAATCTCCCATAGAGTTACATACGCCCCAGCCCTCCATCTGAGATTATGTCATGATCAAATTCTCAAACGTGAACGTAACCAATTGTTAAAAAAAAAAAAAAAAAAAACTCATAACGATCCATCCATCTCTTCCACTTCATAGATTTTCTTTCATCTCTCGGAGTCCTGTCTTTCTCTCTGCGTCAGACTGGATTGGCGTAGCAGTGATGTGGTGCCATGTAAGGCTAATGTCGCTCGGAGGGTAAAAGAACACTCAGATCGGACCCCCACCTAGGCTCAAACCACAGCGAGGGGGTAGGTGAGGGATGGGGAGGGAGGGGCAAAGGGGGTTTTATCATCCTCATCTCTTGATCTCAAAGCCTTTCCGTCAAAAAGTCTCATGCCAACTGTATTAGTCAATCAATGTCGAGGCTAGCTGCGTTCAACCCTTTGAGTGCTTCAAAATGGACATTGGGATTGGTGGGTCAAAAGAAATACATGTGTTGGTTTGAACAAATTGAAACGTACACATTTTAACACACACACTTTAACATTTGATTGAAATAAGAACTGCTAAATATATAGAGGAACCAGATTGGATTAGTAGGTTTTATATAGTCTTTGTAATTTGCAATTGCGACCATTCAGATTGTGATTTTGAATGCCTTAAAGCGGACCTATTATGCAAAATCAACTTTTCAGAGCTTTTAACCATGTTAACCATTTACTCACCCAAAGTTGTTCTTGGAGTGATCTGTGCATATGTCAGCAATCTTTAGCCGCTTATTTTCAAGCTGCCATATTGCCGATAAACTTCCGTACCGTCCCGGCACATGCCCACTGCTCTAAACTTACTTCATCTTATAATTTTCTTTTCTTAATCGGTGATACACGTAGGTGACACCTATGTGTATCACTGATACCTCAGATCAAGTTACGGGTCAGATCTGTCGAGAGGTGATGTTTTAAAGATTTTTTACGACAATAAAATCACACATTGAAATGTAGGTGATTTACATGCAAGATAACTTTAATGCTATAATGTGGAATATTCCAGGCAAATCAATAGTATCTCCATCTCCACCAAGAAAGTTCCATAGTGTATCTTTAATCTTGCAACTCTTTTTTGGTATAGTGTTGATTGATCATGGAACAAAGTATGTGAAAGTATAGCTACAATATTTTCACATTGGGTTAGGGAATATGCTACTACACTGGAGGCTTTTTGAGGACATTCGTTGATAGCATGACTAGCATTTCCAACCAGAACTTCACATCTAAAATTCTACTTTTTCAGTGTGTTTACAAGGTTGCCAGGTCTAATCTATACTTTGCAGGTGAAGCTGATTTGTTGACATTTAACTTGACTCAAATTAGCTTTAGCGTTACTTTCCGCCCTATGTTTAGCCGTGTGGAGTTCCAGCCAGGAGCATGAATCATTTTTCCTGGGAGCGATTTTTTTGGGTTGCCAGGTTTAATCCGTGAAGTTCAGACAGACAGATCCACCTTCACGTCACCTCTTCAATTTCAAAATGCGTAAACAGAATTCTGACTGTTTTTGGAAAGATTGGCAGCTTAATTGTTTTAGAATATAGTTAATAGGTTGATGTCATAATTTCAGAAGGAGGGCATGGGTTTATATTTGGACATTTGGTAGTTTATATATAATTGTTTTGTCAGGAATTGGGTCTACACATTCATGTGAATTTAAATAATGCCACTGCTTTTTGATGCTAAGATCATAAAATATTTCACCTAGTGCATTTTTGATGATGGAGAAGACATTGGACTTCGTTAAAGTTTTTGTTTCATGCAGACAGACCTTGTAATTACAAAGATATTAACCATAAATCAGGTTAAAATGTTAAACAGCAAATTCTAACATAGAATTCTGGCCTGTCCTTCAGCTTAATGTTAAACTATTTGAGCCCAGTTTAGTCCTGATCTAGACTTGATTTGATCCTGGTTTAGTTCTGGTTTAGTCCTTTTCTGATCCAGGCCTCATTCCAGGTTCAGTCCTAGTTTAATCCCAAGTTTGATGCAGTGTGAAGGCAGCCTATGAGACTCCCTCTGTTCTGGGAGTGATTTTTCGGGTTGCCAGGTCTAATCCGCGAATTGCAGGTTTGGTGAAACAGCTCTTCGACAGACAGATCCTCCCTCTCTTTTCCTCTTCAGTTTCGGGACAGCTCCCACCCCCCCGATCCCTCAATCTCCCTGCGCAGCCTCCTCGTCCTCCTCCTCCTCTCTTCCTCCTCTTCCTCCTCCTCTTCCCCTCCCCGATTTATATGGGCCTCACGACTTTCCCCCGTAATGAAATATTCACAGGTCACTGGTTCCCTGAGAAATGATGGGGGTCAGTCAATTGCTTTTCAGCGAGTAATTTTCCCCCCCTGCTTGTCGTGTTGACAGTCATTAGCGGTGGAGGAAGGCCGGATCGAAGTGCGAGTGTGACACTTGTCAAGACAGTAGCAGTCTTTAGCTCCTCTGCATCACTTTTATTCCCCACTAGATTTTTTCTCCCTTCCACCACTGTTCCGGCTGCCTGTCACATATATAAATCACATAGTGCCATTGGGTATGTATACAAGGCACTGAGCGGAGATCATCTAGGTACATGCAAGCTAAGTATGCTAGCTGTATCTATCTATCTGTAATCTTTGTGCATTTTAAACGGTGTTCCTGATATTATTCCCCATATTCTCTCCCATATAGTTTAAGGACAGGTTGAGCAATGAACTGGTATGACAAACTGTAATTTTTGTACAACCATACGCATATGTAACTACACTGCCAAGCATACACATATATAACTACACTGCTAAACAAACTTGCAATTCAAATATGAGCAATAAGTGATCTTAATAATCCAAATATTACCCCACTAGATTTTTTCTCCCTTTCACCACTGTTCTGGCTGCCTCTCACATATATAAATCACATACTGCCACTGGGTATGTATACAAGGCACTGAGCGAGGGGATCATCAAGGTACATGCAAGCTGTATCAGTCTATGTGCATTTTAAACAGTGTTCCTGTTAATAGTGGAAATTTATGTGACCACCTTCTCTCTCCATTCTCTCCCATATAGTTTAAGAATAGGTTGAGCAACAAACTGGTATGACAAATTGTAATTTTTGTATAACACATATGTAACTACACTGCTAAACAAACTTGAAATACAAATATGGGTGATCACCACTGTTCTGGCTCCCTGTCACATATATAAATTACATACTGCCACTGGGTATGTATACAAGGCACTGAGCGGGCGGATCATCTAGATACATGCAAGTTAAATATGCTAGCTTTATCAAGCTATGTGCATTTTAAACAGTGTTCCTATCAATATTGGACATTTTAATGGCCTCCCATAGTCAAATTTTATCCCATATAGTCTAAGGACAAGTTGAGTTTTGAATTAGCTACTTAATGATAATTATGCAATTTTTATAATGGGACTACAGTGTTAAACAAAATAGCATTCACTTTAAAATGAAATATAGTATAGTAATAATACTTGAGATTTATAGTCCAAAGATTTTAACAAAAAAAAAAAAAAAAAACTTAAAATAATTAAATTGATTGCCTATGCCACCAAAATGTCAGCTATGAGAAAAGTTCAAAACTGGCATTTGATATAAAAATGTATGCTTGGTGCTTGAGATAAATTTGTTAAAACATTTGAAAGAGCTGAACCTGAATACCCATGCACATCTCACTGATTACATCACTTGAATTTATCGCAATGTTAACCAAGAATGGAAGGAATGCTAATTATTTTGATTGTCAATTTAACTGACAGCAAGGTTGAAAATAGAATATTCCTTAAAATACACACACACACACACACACACACACATACACACACATATCTGTGCACATATCTGTGCACATACTTGAACTGCACTACCGTCACCTAACATTAAATATATTATGCATTCTATCGTACTTCCCCCCTCTTTCCTTACTCTATCTCTCATTCATAAATCGTGCCTGTTTTCTTTAAAGCCATTTCATCATCCCATGTAACTGGTCTGAAAATTAAAAGGGTACTCATCTCCCGCACTCTCTTCTCTTTTTTTTCCTGTGGTAATAATTCACTTTACGAAGAGGCCATCAAAAGCCAATCAAATGAGACACTTGAGAATGGGTGATTGGTGATTAGATGCTCGGGAATCCTGACGAAAGTTTAGCCAGGGTCCTTCTTTCCTTTATGACTCCAAGTGACCTTTAAGGATATTACCATTTGACATGATGAACGACGCAGAAAAGAGAGGGAGACTTTTTCCTATTAGCCGTCACATAGGAGGGAGAGATGTGGGGTTTTGTACAGTCCTGTTTGAAATGATAAGTTGGGTTTTCAAGTATATGCAGTGCTAGGATAGAGGTAAATCATATTTGGTAGTATTTTGGTATTGAAAATGTAGGCTATGGCTGGACAAGTTATAAAGGGCAGTCGTTCAGTCAACAAAATATAATACAAATGTTGCTTTTGAAAAATTTGGTTGGTCTGTTTTTAACTAGAATTTTACACTGGTGAAATTCGAACTGGATATCTTTTGGTTCATTGGCAAACCCTCCACCAATTTTGTTTTTAATGAAAAATGAATTTTTCATTTTGTTTAATTATTATTATTTCCTGTCACAGTCATCCTCATTCTTCATTTAACTAGATGTTGTGGCTTGTTTTTTTTTTTTTTTTTTTTTTCGGTAGCGTCGTAAAAAAAACACAGTCAACAAGACCCAAACAGCATCTCTTAAATAATTAATAAATTATTTTATTTAATTTTAATTGTTTTCTTGTTACACCCATCTGCATTAGTTTGACTGGATTTGGAAATTGGTGAGATTTCCATATTGGTTGATTGCAAACGCTTAACCCATTGTATAATTTGCTTTGAACTGTTTACACCTGGAAACACTAGCAATAGTTTATTTGACAGTAACCTTAGTTCTATGAGCTTATTTTTCAGGAAACTATTACTTGTGGTATCACTGTTGATTGGACAACAGAACTCTTTTACATAGATTGTTAGTAATAATAATAATTGTTGAAAACTTTTGAGACCTTTTGTAACCATTGATTTCCCTTACATAACTTGTTCACCCAGACTATTGTGTTCAACCAATAAGTGCTAATTATATTGAAATGCCACGTCTTAGGGTAAAAATCCCATGAATATTTCCGTAAATGTTGCGTCGATTGGAGGTGGACTGTTTTATTTGGTCAAACGAAGCACAGATGGTGAGTTTGACCCTGAGGAGAAGTCCAATTAGCTCGCAGTAATGGTTGGGCATGGTGCCGCGTGTCTCCGGGCTGACCCTTAGGCCTCTGCTCTCCCTCCAATCTGCAAAGAACCTACCCAATCTGTTCCCATTGTGTCAGAGCTGCCACGGCCCATACACAGTCAGTGATACACATCCGGTAGCGCCTGGCTTTTAAATAACAACTGGGTGTCTCAGAACAGGCTCGGTGTCGGCCATGATGCAGGGTTATTGTCTTTGGAAGCAGAAAATAAGCCCCGCGTCGTTAAATCTGCCAATGGAGTGGACAGGCCATTGTTAACAAGAGCCATGGACTGCTCAAATTTTGGGGAAAAGGGACAAAAGTCGGGATTGATAACCTCAGAGTTGGGTTTACAGCTTATGTGAGAATAGTTTGTGCACTATTTACAGAAAACAAGCTAAGATTTGTTTTGGCTCATGTCTTGCTTCTAGAAGTAAAAGATAATGGTTTTGTGACATGGAATAACCTGTCCAACTTGTTGAGATTGCAAAACAAATGGTATTTTCCAAATTTTCCAAATAATGCACAATTATTTTACTATAGTGGTATTTTGAAACTTAATTATAACTTTTAAGGCCTATTTTCTGAAATGCTTGCAACATAAACTGGTAAAGTTACATTATTGGCAAACAAGTAGATTGATTTGCCATAATCATCCCGAGCTGACACTCAAATTGGTATTGTGCACCATTGCAACCATAATTAAAAATTAAGGTTTACTTTAGGTAGAGATAAGTAGAAAGCATGCACCCCCACTGGGGGTGCAGGTCTGAAACAGTCTGTTTCTTCCTTTCTGAGTAGACTTAAGGCTAGAAGTCTAGGGTTATTAATTAATTCTCAGTTAAGCCAATATTAGATTTTTATTTTATTTTTTTTACTTCATATCTGATGTCACAAATGAGCAATATTTATTTAATTTGTTAATTCATAAATTTGTATTTTTTGTATTGTTTCTGCTTACAGCCCCTCTATGTATTAATACATATTAGTGAATAGTCTGCAGTTTATCTCAAATGTATTCCAAAGAATATATAGTAAGGCATATACGTGTCCAGCCATTGTTCTATAGTGAAGGCCCATAAATAAACAAAGACATTACAGCGTCTAGTGGAGTAAATACACTTACTCATCTACACAGCTCAACTTAACACTGCGCATTAACTGATATAGATTAGCCATATATATGTCTCCAACGGCCCTGCTAGAGTTTCCATCACCGGTGTTTTTATTCTCCGTTCTAACATACAATGCTTCTAATGCACATGCAAGGATTCATTACATTACACATCAAGCCAGTCATGTTACTACGCCTTAATGTAGTCTTCAGAGAGAGAGAGAGAGAGAGAGAGAGGAGAGAGAGAGAGAGAATGAGTAAGAGGAGCAATGCAGCGGAGGTGAAGAGCAGTTACATGTACATAATAATGCTACCTTTGTTTGCTAGCTGTATCAAACTATGTGCATTTTAAACAGTGTTCCCTGACCCCATTTTTTTCCCATGTATTTGAGCAAAATGTGTCTTGCTCCAGTACAAATATAATGTATAAGCAGCTATTGAGGTCAAAATAAGTCCTTTGTGTGCTGCCAGCATCTAATTAGAAAGAATGTTATTGACTGATAATCAGGAAATGCGTGTTAGTATGCTAATTGTTGTTAGTGTTACTGTCACAGCAAAACTGGACTGCACTGGTCTCTGAGAGTTGTGAAAAGCTCTTACAAACTCATCACTGTGAATAATTAGGATGCTTCGAATGCATACGGTAAGTGAGGAATAACTGCAAACCATTTGAAATGACCTAGTTTTATTTTTCATGTTTTTAATACCATAAAAATCAGGTACAGCACCTTTGACAAATTTAGTTTGATGCTTGGGGCAAATGTTATAAGAACATCTGAAAGACCTGAACCTGAATACCCGAGCAGTTCTCAGGGACTGGTCTACATCACCTTCATTACATTACACATCAGGCCAGGCATGTTACTACGCCTTCTTCTAATGTAGTCCTCGGTGCTACAAGGGAGAGCGAGAGAGAGAAAGACAATGAGGAAGAGGAGGAGTACGGCGGAGGTGAAGAGCAGTTACATGTACGCAATAACACGCTACCTCCGTCTGCCCGGGTTGGGGTCTTGCTGTGGATTAGTTCCGCTTCGCCAGGCGCTTTCACCAGTGACAGGGATGGCACTATCGCAGCCAGAGCACGTCCCTCCAGCCTTTGTCTTCACTGTGGGGTTATTCTTATTGAATCGTGTCTCATTTCAGTGACATTGCAAGTTATTTACACACCCACGGCTCTATATCAGGAATATTTGGTTTTCAATGTGCTGTTTTCGGTGTGTAGCAAGGGTCAGGTTAAAAAAAAAAGAAAAAGGGGGGTAATAAAGAGGTCTAAACCAGGATTATAGCAAGATTTAGAACTAGAACTAAACCAGGTCTAAAGGCGTTTTGAGCCCAAGTCTATATTAATTCCAATATAGACTTGTCTTATTCTAGGCCTGGTTTAGCCCTGGTCTAGTCCAAAAGGAGTTCCGAGTTTAGTCCCAATTTATTTAATGATGTTTGTGCAAGTGTGAAGCGCTGTAAGTTAACAGTAGGCCAGAGTCACTCAAAACTCATTTCTTGCTCATAAGCACAATAACAACAATATGAAATTGTGAAATTCAAACAAGCAATCTTCTAGTTATATGGCAACTATTGTATCAACTGAGCCAAAATTAACTCTAATAAAGTGGGACTATACAGCACTAAGTTTCAACCAGGAGTAAACTGAATCCCAAGTATTTGATGAAATTATGAATGAAAGTCCTAATTCAAACTGCTAACACCTGTTTGAGACCTCTCAGTCAGTTAGCGTAGCACTGCAGTTAGTGTAGCACTCCAGTTAGCCTAGCGCTCCTTTAGCCCAGTGCTGCAGTTAGCCTAGCGCACCATCCGTTCCGCCCTCTCACCTTATTTACTGAATATTTTCTGAGGCTGCTTGTTTATTCATTCATTACATTTTATTTTTTAACTCAAGGCCCTTTCTGCTGAGGTTGCACGCTCTGTCTCTCTCCTCCCTTTCTCACCTCTTCCCCTCCTCTTTCTCCCTCTCCTGCCTTGCTCTCACATCTCTCCATTTCTCTCCTCTCTCTCTATCCACTCTCTCCTGTCTGTCCTCTGTTCTTTTCACTTCTCTCTTCTATGCCCCTCTTTTCTGCCTTCCTCCCTCACTCTCTGTCTCTGCTCCTCTTCTCTATCCTTGCTTTTTCTCTCCTCCTCTCTCCCTCTCTCCTCTCTCTCTCCTCCTCTCTCCCTCTCTGCCTCATCTCCCTTCTCTGCTATATCCTTCACCCCCCCGCCTCCTTCCCTCCTCCTTCTCTCCGCCCTCTTTCGCTCCCTCCCTTTCCTCTGTGTCTCTCTCATACAGCCAGCCCAGCAGCAGCAGTAGCAGCAGAATCCCAGGTAGCGTGGATAAGTGCTCTGCTAAAGGGCACGCAGGTTCAAGATGCTAATGCGCGCCGCCAAGTTACTGCCAAACTTAGGAATTATGCAGCTACAGAAAAAAGCCCAGTTATTATTAGTGCGAAGAGGCGTTTGTATATATAGCCACGGGAAGCGTACAGAAATAGACCCATAAGTTCAATGTTATGTATATTTTAAGAGTAGTTCTTGTTCTAAGGCGTTACATTGATTATTCACAACCAATAACACATAGAGTTCATTCATATGTGCTAAAAGTGCAGGTATGAGCAAGTGCATTTTAAATAGACTGGAGAAAGCACACTGAAGTTGTGTTTTAGGTTTATTTAAATTAGTTTGAGACCCAAAAATACAAGAATACATTTGGCTATGTGATAGTCTGGTGAACAAAGGGGAGAAAGAAACAGTTCACACTAGTTACAGATTTTTTTAACATATACATTTCCACCAAAAGCTCAAGATTGTAAAATGTTTTTTTCCCCCAAAATATTGCCCATTTTGAACTAATGTTTCAAGCCACTTACGACAATTGTATGTCTAAATTGAAAACCCACAGTAACTTAAAATTTAAAATAAATATAAATATAATAAAAATTCCATGCAGAATGATAAATGTTGACTATTTCCGACAAAATAAAAATGTATTTTGGAAAAAAAAAAAGTATAAATTAGTCCCAGACACTTTTGGCTTTAAAAAATTTGCTTGCATAACTGACCTGCTTGCTTCCTTTACAAACATCAGTTAGTTTGACCATTTGTGCTGTGTAGGTAATTATAATAAAAGAAAGTATTAAGAATGCAAAGGTATTTAACAGTTGCAGACACTGGGATCTCATTGTGAGCCTAATACAGGATGCAGCTCTGACTAATTCACAACTGCATTCCCCAAACGACTTCTCTTTTCCACATCTCGGCTCAGGGTCTGTCAAACAATTGTAATGGTGTTGCACTTAAATTCAAGCCAACAGCACCGCGATTGAGCACACTGCAAGATTTATGAAGCTAAGAGTCCATTCAGTCCTATTGTAATGCTCCACTGCCAACGATGCCCGTGCTACGCTAGCAGGCTCCGGTTCATAGTTTGAGATGAATGAAGTTGGATAGAGTTTTAATTGTGAATGAATTACAATGTATAAACACACTATTACTTTTGAGATTTTTAACAATTCCACAGAATATTAAAGGCAAGTTTTACTGTCCTAAAAATGCAGAAAAACAGAACTGGTTCATTTGAAACAGTTTGCAGTAAACCAAGTAATTCAAAGTAATTCAAATTCCTCACTTTTCAAAGGCAACTAGCATGGTAACGGCACACCAATGTTACTTCCTGGTTTGCAGCTGATACAAACACTTTATAATTTGGATTTTTATTTTCATTTAGTTTTACTTTCAGATGTGGACTAAGCAGTATTACTTAAAAAAAAGTCTAATGCAAATTCATACCTGTGAAAGTTTGGTTCACTTTTTGGGGTGGGTGGGTACCTGCTTGTCTCCCTGGTTACCTCTTTATCTTGAAAGTTCCACTATAAAAAGTTACAAAGTGGGCCTTTAAGTTAGTACTATATACAACTATTATCTATATCTGAGCTACTTCTGTTGTTTGCCAGTAGCATGCCGCCTTCTCAGATCCAAAAATGACCGTTATTTTTTCATTACAAAACAAGGTCAAATCACTAACTGGCTAAGATATTTATTCAGTGATCACTATAAACCACTTGGTAAGGTGGTTAAAGTGTCTTGCCAAGTGACACAACAACAGTATGCTAAATATTTCATCTACCAACATTTTAGTTGTTGGCCACAGATATTTCACTGAGCTGCTGCCTCCTCAGTCAGTTCATTCAAGTTCGTTTTGACAGTGCACAAAATAGTCTCTTGTTTAGCCTCCACTCCAGACTCAATAATTTAGTCAAACAGCTGAGATTTGGGGACTTCTTTCTGCGGCGGAGGAATCCACTTGTGGTTTAGTGGCATTTGGTGCGCTCCGGTCCACATAACGAGCCCGGCGTGTTGTTGTTGTTAATGGGAGCTGCTGCTGTGGCGTATGTATTTATGTATTTTTAATATTTGCGGACAGAAGGGCAGGACACTGTTTGGTTAATGGAGGAGTTTCAAGGGAGTAAAGGAACAAAGGAAATGTAGTGATGACAAGACGACATGATTTTATTCTCGTTAGGGGCAAAGGGACGTAGCTGCTTCCCATGTCAATTACATTATTATTCTTACTTATTTCAACACTGTAAAAAGATATACTTTCAGAATTTAAATCAGTTCAACTAGGAAGTTTTGAGTAGTTTTGACTTATGCTTATATAGTAAGTCAAAATTATTTGTGTACAACTGTTTCAATGTATTTTTACTGCCAAATGTTGTGTTGTCATATATCTATTTAGTCTGATCTGTTTTTATATATTTTTACGATTTTCAATATACTTTTTTTTTGTGAAATTAGCAATTCGTTAACTGGTCACATTTTTATATAACGCTTTTCCACCTTCAAAGCACTCAAAGCTTTACATCAAGGAACCTTTCACCCATTCACACACACATTCATACACCAGTGTATGCAGACACTGGGGGTGAGGTGGGTTAACTGTCTTGCCCAAGGACACAACAACAACATTCATCTGTGAAAGCTGACCTCTCTACCAATGGTGTTTATGTCGACAGCAGGATTCGAACCGCCAACCTTTGGAACACTCCAACTGAGCTACTGTTGCCCTAATCCAGTGTTTGGTTTGGTCGGTTGAAATTAAAAATCTTAACAGTAAACACATTGAAACACTTGATCAACACTATTTTGGGTAAACATTTAGCCTCAACATGTTTTTATTAGTTTAGTTTTTTATTTTATTTTCTTCCATATTAAACAGCCTTGTGGTTTGAGGGTCTTCATGAGCAGTTGGAAGCCTTAACTTTTCACTTCCAAATGACTTAAAATTCATTTGATAATCTGATAGAAGTGCGATTCTGCGCCATCTTGACTCCTGGTGCGCTTGTTCTATCAAGGGGATACATGTTGTTCAAATATTTTTTTTTAAGTCATTTTTTTTTAAACCTTAGCGTAAACATGTTCACTGTGAATTTAAAGGGGCAGTACTTGATTTTTACCATCTTAACAATGTGAAAACAGAACTAGTTAATTTTAAATGTTTTGCAGTGGTCTAAAGTTATCCCTCACTTGCCTTATGCATTCAGAGCACCCTAATTATTCGCCATGATGAGTTTATAAGAACTTTACACAACTTCCAGATTCCAGAGCGGACATTTGCTATCACGGTAATACAACAACAACAGCTAGCATGCTGACACGCACTTCCTAATTATCAGACAATAAATCACTTTATAATTAGATGCAGTACACAGCAGACTTATTTTGACCTTTTCTTATACCATATATCTATACCTGATTTACTTCCATGTACAAAATTTGTCTTGCCCAAGTACAGTGACTTTAATATCAATAAATCAATATTGTTTTTATTTTATTTTATTTATTTATATATTTTTTCTCATGTAAACATCCAACTACTGGCCTGTCTGTGCATCTCTATTACAGCCTGTGTCAACACCGCATCAATCTCCCACAAGTGGACAAAGCTATTATGTTAAAAGCCTATTTGCAAACCCAACATGGCTCCTTTCGTTTTTATTTTTTTCCCTTACGCTGCAAAGGAGCGCTCGCATAAGGGGAGAGAGAGGGAGAAGGGGCGGAGCTTGGAGCAGTATCGATAGGTCCATTGATTGACTGATGGTCCCTTGGTGATTTATCGACCCATCTCGCTTCCAAATGAGCTACGAGATGCTTTCAGGACCCAGAGGAAAACAAGACGCTCGCACACGTATAATGAGAATGGAGTCGGCCATTTTTGAGCAGCGGGTGCCACCCCACAGCCCACAACCACAAAAAGCTCTCTTTTAAAGGGGAGTGCAGGGGTCTTTTAAAGGAGAGTGCATGGTTTGTTTTTATGGGGATGAATGAGGTCGTGATCTGCCAGAAAAAATGCTTAAAATTACTTGAAATTGGAGTAAATCTTCTTTTAAAGGTCCTATATTACACAAAATTGACTCATGTGAGCTTTACGCCATGGTATAATGTTTTTGAGGAGATAAAAACATATCTGGAGTTGTGTTTTGTTTCTTTCACATATTGGAGCAAACCTTTAATATAAGTCTGTCTACACCTCCAAAGCTCAAAATGCTCTGTTCCACCTTGTGATGTCATGAAGCGGCTACCTTTTACCTTTAGTTCAGTAGTGATTAGCCATTCCAGGGCTGAAATCATCCAGATCATTCTAGTGAAAGTGTATGGAGTTTAACAAACACAGTAGAGCACTTCCTGTATTATCACATGACATCACAAGGTGGAACAGAGTGTTTTCTGTTTGAAAGAAGAACTCAGCTTAAATATGCAGCGTTAGTGTTTAGTGTATTAAACATGTGTGAATGAAGCAAAACACAACTCCAGGTATGTTTGTGATGAGGAAGCATTATAACATAGATCAGAAAAAAGTGTAATACGGGCCCTTTAAGTTGTAGCAGTCCAACAAAAGAGTGTGAATAGTAACATACATAGATGGTCACGCGAATATTACTTGAATAAACATAGCCATCTGATAACTACTTAAAGTCAATTACTGTTACAGTCCTGTATACATCTCCTATCTGAATCCCATAGTGTCCATGCTGTAAAGTGCTGGTGACTTTTGTTCAGCGAGCGGTTGCCGTTGGAAATTGAAAATGAAAACCGTTCTTGTGCGAACCACTCAGGCAGATCAGTCTGTATTTTTTCCCCTTTACCTTAGCGAGCCAATCTCTCCGCTCGCGCTGTTTTTTCCCCGTGCGATGTGGCGGTGGGTAGTTAAAAGTGCATTGAGTGTGCAAGGCTCTGTGGATGCGTAGATGACTGCAGAGGAAAGCCATCCCTCAAAGTGCTTAGAATAATTAGACTCAGGCTTCCAACAGAATGGGGATGTCAGCGAGCGAAATAGTTTTTTTATTTAGTGTGTCCCGACCGGCGCTCCGTCTCTGCCCTAAACCATTTGTAGCGGTGCGTTTTTGTTTTTTTCCCTCCCGTGTGTCTTAAAGGTGTTGTCAGCTAGCCGTGATGCATCTACCGGATTCGTATCTGTAGTCATCTAGCTAGGTTTCCACGAGTGGGTGAGCACCATTTGTATTCCTGTGTATTTCTCTTCCTCCTTTTGCCTTTGTACACTGCAAAAAGAATTATCTAGATATGAAATATGAATATTGGTTTTAATTTCAGCAGCTTTGACTAGTTAAGATATACATTTCAGAAATCTAGATTTTGATTTGCTAGTTTAGAGATGTTTCAATGCAGTACTAATTCAGCCTATTCAAAATAAGAAGCAAAATGCACTTATCCCATTCTAGATTTTTCCACAAGCAAAATTATCCAATCCAAAATACGTTAGTGATGTATTATGTAACTTTTCTGCTGTGGGGTCTGCTTGTTTGTCACTATGGAGATGTTATTTGCTTAGAATGTTTCGCACTATGGCAATTTAATTTGTTCTTATTTTGAGTGGGCTGGCCTCTCCACAGATCTGACCAACTTTGCCACCCTTGCTTGTCTTCTTAGGCACAGATACATTTCATGTCATACTTTAGAACTTTCCAGGCAGAGCAATACCATCTCCATGGAGACAAGCAGGTGGCTGATCCTCCTCCAGAGAAGTTACATAGCGTACATTTATATTATATTTACAGTCCAAACTACTCATTCTGAATTCAAACCATGCTAACCAAGTCTGAATCATGATTTTTGCAGTGTAGTGAGAAAACCCCATGCGCTCGCGACTGTAGGTGTTCCCGTGGAGATGCTAGCAGTCTATGTAAATGTGTAGCGCATTAGCATGTGTTTGAACTTTTAAATGGTAAACATGTGAAGGCGTTGTGATGTTTTGTGGCGCCAATGCTACGATGAAAAAGCACTTACACTGATCTCTGCTGCGGCAAAATCACTATTTACATGTTAATGCTGCCGGGATTCACGCTATACTTTTTCTCCCACAAGTCGAAAGATTCCTCCTGTCTGCATTTTGTTAATTATAGTGCTCTTTATGAAGTATTTATATCACATTGTTTTAAATTAGCGGTAAAGCACATATTAATCCCCCTATTGTACATTTATGGATTAGCAGTGTCTCTGATGTACGCTGCCTTTGTTTTTCAAAACACATTTTCTTTGAGTTGACTTTTTGGGAAAGCTTGGCAAACTCCCACTTCTTTTTAAAACATGGCTGCTTGTTGTGAAGTTGTGAGGAATCCAAACTAATTTAAAAGGTCCTATGTTACACAAAATTTACTCTTGTGAGATTTAAGTCATGTTAGAATATTGTTACCTCATCGAAAACGTACCTGGAGTTGTGTTTTGTTTCATTCACACATGTTTGAGTAATCCTGGTTTATTAGTCTGTCTACATCTCCAAAGCTCTGTTCCACCTTGTGATGTCATGAAGCGGTAGTTTTCAAGTTAACAGCTACCTTTTACATTTAGTTCAGTAGAGACCGGCAATTCCACAGCTGAAATGATCCAGATGATTTTAGTGAAAGTGGAGCACTTTTCTTTATTACCACATGACATCACAAGGTGGAACAGAGTCAATTTGAGAGAAGAACTCAGCCTAAATATGTAGGATTTGTGCGTTAAACATGTGTGAATGAAACAAAACACAACTCCAGGACAGAGGAAAAAAAACATTATAATAAAGTAGCGTAATATGGGCCCTTTAAATATCATATTTTGTAATTTTAGCTTATTCATTTTTTTCTTTTCTAGTTGCAAACCCGTACACTCCCATCCCTATAGAACAAGGATATATATATATATATATATATATTCCCATCCAGCTTGTGAATGTGTTGCCATGAAATGTCCTCATCAAAAAAATTGTGAAAATTGATTACAAGTGAGAAAGAAAAACTCCCATATTGGCCTTAGATAACGGCTATCATCAAAACAACTTAAAACATCAACATGAATAAGATAATCCTTCGGCTACTCCTGACCAAGTCTAGCTGAAGATGAGCTGGGTCTCTTGGGTGCTGAATTGTAGTCACTCATTGCTCCTAGCTCCACCAGTAGCATTGAGGGATGGGTCAAATGCAGGGTGCAAATGTGGGTGCAATATGAAGAAAATTTCATATTTTTTAATCAAATATTATCTTACTTGGTTAATCAAATATTATCTTACTTGGTATTTGGTGTGAAAAGTTTGAGAACCACTGAAATAGTACTCTCCCTCGCTGCAGTTCATTTGAGACCTGGTTTAGCCCAATTTTAGACCTGGTTTAATCTAATTTAGGCCAGATATATCCGATCTGGTGATTCTCGAAAAACCAAATATTATCTTGTAGAAGTTGGTGTGAAAAGTTTGAGAACCACTGCAATAGTATCCTCCCTCACTGGAGTTCATTTGAGACCTGGTTTAGTCCAATTTTAGACCTGGTTTAGTCTAATTTAGGCCTGATATCGCCCGGGTTCAGATCTGGTGGTACGCGGAAAACCAAATATTACCTCGCGGCAGTTGGTGTGAAAAGTTTGAGGACCCCTACAATATTACCCCCCTCCATTGCAGTTCATATGGACCTCTCCCAACTCCCCTCTGCTCAAACCCCTGTGTTATAACTCCATGTAACTGCGGCCGCCCAACACAATCCCACGCTCGTGTTTCGATCGTGTCGTACAGCGAGACGCGCCGCTGCACATTAAACTTTGGTGAATAATCGCATGAA
>KN470770.1:0-38659 GCA_000787095.1 Periophthalmodon schlosseri | reverse complement strand
GGAGGCCTGAGCGACTGGTGCCTGTTTGCAGATCAATGCCCCCTCTCCTCTAATCGGCCAACCATCCGAACCCCACCAGCCCTTCTACCACAACCACCGCCACCGCCCCAACCAACCGAGCCCGCACCAGGTTTCAAACAGACAGCGAAATGCCAAAATTCAAATTAGAATAAAGTTTGAGAACGTGATTGTTATTTTTCTATGTACTTGACCAAAATGTGTCTCGCCCCAGTTCAGATGTATTGTTCAGGCAGCTCTTGAGGTCAAAATAAGTCCGCTGTGTACTGTCTGCGTCCAATTATAAAATAGTTTTACAGTCCGAGAAGCAGGAAGCGCTCTGTTAGCATGCCAGTCGTTAGCTTTACCGCGTCAGTAAACTCCGCTCTCGTCGTGAAAAGCGCTTTTAAACTCATCATGGTGAATAATTCGGATGTTCTGAATGCATAAAGTAAGTGAGGAAAAACTTTGGACACTGCAATGTTCTTTCATGTTTTTAAGACAGTAAAAATCCGGTACAGCACCTTTAACGAAACAAATTTTAGTAATTTTTTTCAGGCATTTTCAATATACTAAAAAGGAATTACAGCTTCTTCACAGTTTTCAGATTTTTTTTTTTCTTTTTTGGGTTGTATATTTCCATTTTTGCGAGCCAACACCCGCCCCCCCCAGCGCGCTTCCACTGCCCCCTCCATACGCGATGTGCGGGCTGCCGGGTTTGGCCCAGATGAATCAGCCCTCTGTTGGAGACGACACATATGGGGTCATTAAGTTTGGTGAAGGCGGGGGGGGCCTTTTGAAGTCACCAATGCTAGACCAGGGCTGTTGGAGAGATAATGGGTGTCTGGATTACTTCGAGAACACCTCATATTTAGAAGGATTTCTAAGTTGGTTTGGTGAAATTGGCTTTAATTACGTCTGATTGGGCTTAAATTGGGTTGTTTTATTCTATTGCAGCTACTAATTTAACAGCTTTGAAATCGTAACCGGTGTTTTGAATGCGTACTTGCGCCATTTTGGTTGCTAACTGTACATAAGTATCACCAAACATGTCTTGTCAGTTAGATATTAGCACAATTATGATTTGTATTTTTAAATATTAATTGCATCGTTATTTATACCTGTCGAAATGTCGTGCTACTTATAGGGATGGGACAATAAACAATAATATTGTTTATCGTGATAAAAAGGGTTGACAATAATCGTTCTGGGGACATTTTATATAATCATGATAATCGGCAACAATGATAATCGGCAACAAAGATAATCGCCGTTATGTCACCTGAATGTGCAGAAAAAACCAAGTTATCCACAAGGGACTTAACAAGAGGGGGGGACAAAGGGGTCTGTTGTCCGGGGTCCCAGGGTCTTAAGGGCCCAGAATTGGACTCTCTTCTATTAATTTGTATTAGAGGGGGACCATGTGAGGCTTGTTGCCCCGGGCCCCCAAATTTCAGTCGACGGCCCTGCTCATCCATAATACTCTGTTAGTTATAATTATTCATATCCATAACAACTTTAATCATTATCGTGATATAATCATTAATCGCAATTATTTTGGCCATGATAATCATCACACAAAATTTTAATATCGTCCCATGCCTAGCTACTTGCTAATTAGGCTCCAAATTACACTTAAAATCATTGTACCGCTACTGCTGTTGTTAATACATGCTTTGCTAATTGTGGCTAACAGGGTTGTGAAAAGTATCGAAAATCAGATGCTAAAACTAGTATCGAAACTAGATACTCATTTGAGCAGGTATCGATACTAAAAAAGTCACATTTACAGGACAGAAATGAACCTTTCCTGAATAGCTTTGGAATGATCTTGAGCTGTATCAGAACAAGTATAAGACCAAACAGACTAGCGTACACCCATGGACCACTATGGAACCTACCTAGCGAAATCAAGTTCAACATTTTAGCATCGTGACACTTGTGGCTAATGCTAACTCAATACTCATTAGCGCTAGCCTGCTACCCACCTACCCACCTACTTCTTAAATTGGGTCATTTTAATACGATCACTCCCGAGTAATTTACCAGCTTTGAACCGCTAACATTTCTAAGCCTTACTTACACTACACCAGATTAGCAGCGATGTCAGACAATCCCAAGCGCATGTAACTTCCGGCTGGGATTAAACACACTCGTTATGATGTTTATGGGAATGCCAAAAGAGGTCAGATTACGAGTTTGTGCAGAAGTAGGCCACCTCTATCTCTCTGTGTGTAGACCCGCTGTCCGGTCGATGTAGCCTGGAGCGAGGCGGCATGGGGCTGACCTCGTGCCTCTTGCCCGGGGAGGAGAGGCTTTTGTGGGGCAGCTGCCGCGGATGACCCCTGAATTCTGTAATGCAGCCATTTGTAACAGCCAATTTCACTTCATGTGATATGGTAGACCAGAGCAACTAGACCTAGTAGAAAGGAATATTGAGGAAAAAAATTGGATGGTGCAATGGAGATTTTTGGGGCAGAGACTTGTAATTTCATAGTAATCACGGTCATGGAATTGTTATGTAGTGTAGTGTGTACTGGCGGTAAAATCGTGCCAGTCTTAAATGTTTACTACTACTAGCGATACACCTGTGGATCATTATGTTATAATTTAGACATTTTAAATCACAAAATTGATCTAAAATGACTTAATAAAAGAAAAACATGGCCGTTGACTTCCGCGTTAGAAAACTGCGGTGCCCAACGGGAGCTGACGTTGCCGTAAACGTCATCACAACAAAGAGCCGTGTAGCTGTCAGATCACGTTAGGAAGTATTTGATTTTTTTTTTTTTTTTTACATTAGTACCAAAATGACTACGTAATGCTGCAGAATCCTACGTGTATCACTGATTAAGAAATAAAATTTAGTACCAAAATGACTACGTAATGCTGCAGAATCCTACGTGTATCACTGATTAAGAAAATAAAATTAGAGAAGGAAGTACCGTATTTTCCGTACTATAAGTCGCCTTTTTTTTCATACTTTGGCCGGGGGTGCGACTTATACTCAGATGCAATTTATATGTGAAATACATTTTTTTTTCTTCTTCATTATTATGCAATTTTTGGCTGGTGCGACTTATACTCCGGTGCGACTTATACTCCGGAATACAGGAGAATACAGATTACTCAAACATGCATGAATCCCGGTAAATACAACTTTGAGAGGGTAAATGAGAAAGGGAAACGACTATAACATGGTTAAAAGCTCTATATAAAAAGAGATTGTGCCAACAACGCCAACTTGCGGTAATTGTTTTTACATTTAGTCGCTTGCTACTACTTGTTTTTCCCCAACAGTAGCGTTAAAAGTAGCATTATCGACAAACGGTAGAACTGTAAAACTTCATTCACCTTAAAGGTCCTGTGCTCGCGTCAGCTTTAAGTCATGTTATAATGTTGTAACCTCCTCAAAAAAATACCTGGAGTTGTGCTTTGTTTCATTCACACAGTTTTGAGTAATCCTGCGTTTTTAGTCTGTCTACATCTGCAAAGCTCAAAATGCTCTGTTTCACCTTGTGATGTCATGTAGTGTTCGTTTTCAAGTTAACAGCTAAATTTACCCTTAGTTCAGTAAAAATTGGCAATTCCAGGGCTGAAATTCTCCAAGTGATTCTAGTGAAGGTGTTTGGAGTTTAAAAACACCACATGACATCACAAGGTGGAGTATTTTCAGTTTGAGAACTCAGCCTAAATATGGAGAGTAAGCGTTTTAACGAAAACACAACAACAAAACACACTCCAGGTGTGTTTTTGATGAGTAAAACAACACTATAACATAGATTAGGAAATAACATAATATGGGCCCTTTAACCTTAACACAATCACATAGCTCTTGGATGTGGATAGCCCCCATTAGTGCACACAGACAGCTTGACATGAAAAAAATGTTCCTTTTCCAACTAACGCATTAAACTCCCATCAATATAGTTAAGTTCAGGGCTGGCCACCTTTTAGAATTGAGTTAACATGTCAAATCCATCTTGGTCCACCTAAGGACTCCCTGGTGTCATCATGGGGTTCCAACTAGCATGTCTTCTTTAGCCTCACACATGGACTGCACATGTCCTACCTCAACAAGCCCTCTGGGAAAATGAAAACGTTGTCTACTTTCGAGGAGCAGCCACTTCCTTGTAACTGTTTCCTTTAGCCAGAGGTGAATTTCGTGGATTTAAATCCTTCCAAATGCAAAGAGACTGCAGGGACCGTAAACGTGTTTCCCGCCATGTGTCTGGTAATCTACACTTTTTATAGAGTTTTTATATAGTGGTTTGACTCGGAGTTGGGTAGATTTGAAGATTTCCAGATATTTTTGATAGAAATTTTTGAATTGGAGAGAAATGTTTGAATTTTTTTTACATAAAACTGAAAGGGCCTATGTTATGCTATTTTCTGATGTGTTATAATGTTGTTTCCTCATCAAAAACATACCTGGAGTTGCGTTTAGTTTTCATTCACACAAACTCTGCATATTTAGGCTGAGCGATTCTCTCAAACAGAAAACACTCTGTTCCACCTTGTGATGTCATGTGGTAATACGGGAAGTGCTCCACTGCTCCAGATTTTACAGTATTCAGATCTGATTAGAACTTAACTCAGATAAATGTACAATTTTATCGTGGTTTTCTCAACAGACAAGCCACTTCAATTGTCAGTATCTGTACAAATACTAGTTCTATTGTCTTTAGCTTAAGTTCTCTAACATCACAGTGAATTATGTCTTCCAGGGTTCGCTAACCGCTAACCCCCTGGTCTCCCTCCGCTCTGCCCCATGTGTGCCTTGTTGTTGATGTCAGAGGTCGTGAGGTCGAGACCCTTTGTAATGCTAGCTCTACGTAGCATGCATGAGTGATCCGCATGACTTTTACTGCCGCGCACAGTTAGCTGCTAGCTTCCAAAAAGCCTTTACGGCGTCATTTCTTTTTCTACTTGCAGAAAATGGTCCATGGAGTTTTTATTTTTGGCTTAAGGGGATTAGTATTAGCTTAGTATCGGGTTAATCCAGGCAATCGGTCGGTGGGTGTGCATACAACAAGGAAGGCCAAATAGAAGAATGGAAATTGCTTTTTTTTCGATCCAGAGTGTGCAGAGGTCAGAAAAGGTCGGAGCTGTCACGCGATAGGACTTCATGGAAACGAATAAACCAAACAACAAGGCGATTGTTGGTTATTTTTAAAAAGATTAGCATCGTGAGCTAGTCAAAGATGGTTATAAAGTGCTGGAGGGCTAGCATAAAGTGAAAGTGTGTCATCGGAAAGAAGCAGGGATGGGACAAGATCTCGTGCCACAAGATCTCGCGAGACAAGATTGCGCATACAAGAGAAAAATTATCTTGTGAGATTTTTTTCACCTATGTGTTTTTATTTGGTTTGGACAAAAAAGAGAGGAAGTGGTGACAAGTTCCATTTCTTGCAAAGCTTTAGTTACAAAAGCAGCGCTACTATGACGATAAAAGTACGATATACTTCCACTGACCCGCAGGTTGGTGGTGCGATTCCAGCTCCCACAGATGAATGCTGACGTTGTGTCCTTGGGCAAGACACTTAACCCACCTCGCCCTCCGTGTCTGCGCACACTGGCGTATGAATGTGTGTGTGAATTGGTGTAAAGCGCTTTGAGTGCCTTGAAGGTGGAAGAACATTATCTGATTCTTGAAATTTAATAAGAATATTGTGATAAGGTCAAATTTTAAAGATACTAACTCCAGCCACATGAGGGCAGTAAAAGATATAACGCACTGTGAAACTGTCCCTGTAGCGTTAACAGGGATTGGTAATAATATTCACCTTATTCCAGAAGTTGCCATGGGCGCCGCTATCATCATTGGGGTTCTATTATTTTGCAGTTTTATATGGACTACAGAGCCGTTTTAAAGCCTCACAGAGAAAGGGGGCAGTGTTGACTTGTAGGTGCACATGAACGCTGAACATTTTACACAAGTCAACCTACTTTACATCATATTTTAGTGGCAAAACTTTCCTCAAATTTTCCATTGTAATGAATGGGATAGCCTCTTAAGCAGAAGTGTGGTTTAGTAGCGTTTAGAGGCAAAAGTGGGCGGGTGGAATAAGGTCAATGACAACCCTTGTTTTAATAATTTCTTCATTTCTTGTGTAATTGGATTAAGTTTGGCTTGGGTTCCTGTCAGAGAAACATTGGCTGTAGAAAAATCCAACCACAGTGGGGAGCCTGGTTGTAGCTGTGGAGCCTGCAGAGTTTCAACTGATCATTGGAACAAAAGTACAGATCCAGCAGATAAAGATGTTTTTAGATCTGGGTTATCTTTGTTCTGTATCAGCTCTGGTTCAAATCAAAACTGTATTAAGACATTGTTTTTAACTTTTAAAGGTCCTATATTACACACAAATGATTCCTGTGAGCTCTAAGCCATGTTAGAATGTTCTTACCTCATCAAAAACACACCTGTTTCATTCACACATGTTTAAGTAACCTTTTATTATTGGTCTGTCTACATCTCCGAAGCTCAAAATGCTCTGTTGCACCTTGTCATGTCATAAAGTGGTCGTTTTGAAGCTACCTTTTCCTTTTAGTTCAGTAGAGATGGGCAGTTCCAGGGCTGAAATCATCCAAATGATTCTAGTGAAAGTGTGTGGAGTTTGAAAACACAGTGGAGCACTTCCTGTGTTACCACATGACGTCACAAGGTGGAAGAGAGGGTTTTCGGTTTGAGAGAAGAACTCAGCCTAAATAGTCAGGGTTTGTGTGTTAAACGTGTGAATGAAACAAAACACAACTCCAGGTCTGTTTGTGACGAGGAAACAACATTATAACAGAGATCTGAAAATAGTGCAATAATAAAAAGTTAGTAGAGTGTCCATCCTCTGATCCGAAGGTTGGCGGTTCAAATCCCGCTCTTGACATAAACATCAACATCGGTCAGATCCACTGGCCCACGGGTTGGCGGTGCGATTCCAGCTCCCACAGATGAATACGGACGTCGTGTCTTTGGGCAAGACCCTTAACCCACGTCGCCTCCAGCGTCTGCGTACACTGGTGTATGAATGTTTGTGTGAATGGGTGAGTGGTTCCTTGATGTAAAAGTCCTTGAAGCGCTATATAAAACGCACCTAGTTACCATTTTGAAAATAATTATACTCAATTCTAATGTGTTACTTTAGCCTTTACAAATATCCTGGTACATCTCATCCCCCACATGTTACTCTCTTCCACAGAAAGTGTCGGTTCTATCCTAAATCTTCTTAAATCACTCGCAAAGCTGCATCTAGCTGCACCAAATTCCCAAAGTCTTGTCATCCAGACGGTATCCACCCCATCCTACTACCTCTCAGCGGGACACTCTCTTTCACCTCTGCTCTTTGGGATACGGCTTAACTTGGGACATATGACGCAACCCTTGGCCACCGCCGAGATTGCTAACATGTTATGACACAACTCGCTAACCCGGGTCGCTAGCCATGCCGTGCGTCAATCGCGCTAGCTAGGGGAAAAAAAATCGCTCAGGCTTATATGATGACTGGATGGCCTATTTTAACCCAGAGACCCACATACTATCTGCGCCGCCGCTCTGCTCGAGTCTGGGTCAGTCGGTTGTTCGGATGCCACGGTTGCGCATGGAGCTAAAGGATGTGTGCACGGTGGTTTGGGCGTTTTTGCGGAAAAATGGAAGCAAGAAAGACAAAGTCAAGATGGGGTGAGTTGTCAGAGGTAGCAGAGGGAGGTGGGGTTAGCTTTGATCATTGGGAGTGCTGTGAAGGAGTTTGTCACTGAAGGTTGTGCCCGGTACCATAGGGGTTATGCTTTGAATAGTTTTGAATAATAGAGTTTCCGAAGTGTTTGAAGTGACTTTTGACAATTGGATTTGCGAAAAGAATAGGACATGTTACTTTTGATAAAGGACTTTTCTGCCACTCAGTGAAAGTTACATCACGCTACTGTGCATTTTGGTAGTATCTTGTTTAGGACACAAAACTTTAAAATCTGAAATCTGGAGCTTTCTATCATGTTATAAAGTTTTTCCCTCATCAAAAATGATAAACTACAACTTCACAAACCTGATGCAATGTGCTGTAATGTCATTAGCGGAACGCAGGCTGATTGTGTTGTGATAGCGCTCTGAAGGGGCAGTGACTTAGCGCAGAGAGCAAAGGGAGGGGATGCTCAGAGCGTCAAAAATGAAACTGAAACTTATCAATCACCAATACTACTTATAAATGTAGTAGTAGCAGCAGCAGCAGTACTAAAAGTAGTTGTCATAGCAGTTACACAAGTTATGATAGAAGTATTTGTAGTAGCAGCAGTACTGGTACTATTGATGTTTTACAATTTGGGTGTAGTTTTGACTGTAAAAACATTCCAATTAACAGAAGTTAATTGGAATGTTGGTAGGACTGTAGTAAGTAATGTTTGTGGTACAGTGTAAAGTGTTTTAGTATAGTAACAATAGGACAAAAGAAATTCTTGGACAACTAAAGAAAAATTTCTGTGTATCTGACCCAAAGACTGCACCTGGAGTTCATGCAAAAACTACAATTTAAAAAGTACCAGGAGTCAATGTATTTTTATGAAGACAGATTAAACTTGCGAATAGGTCAGCCATGATATTTACTATATCAACTTTTCATTCAATTAATTCATTCAATATTTCATACAATTTGTTTTAATACGATAAGATCTGAGCTGTGGAGGGGTGAACAAGGCCCTTTTATGGCTAATTATTGGTACATTCTGCTATATATTTATTTTCTCATGTCTTTTAATGAAACAGTCTTTTTAAAAACGGTTTACTGGGATTATATTGCTTTATTTAAATCTTAATTAGTGGAATAAAGTACTGTAAATACCAGAAAATACCAAATCCTCAACTAACTCACTCACTCACTACTTTTCCTTTCTGCTGTTGTCCCAGATAAAACCTTATAATCTGCAAAATGATAAGTCAAGGAATGCAAATCTTGATCAACGAAGATACCACTGACTAAACAACTAAAGGCCCACAGCCCTAAACAACGGTAGTAACTAGTGATGGGACTTTCAGCTTTTTTCTGGGATCCGAATCTTTTGGATCTATTCAAAAGACTGGCTCCTTTACTATTTGTTTATATGACAGAAGCCAATGTGAGGACTCATTTTAACAACAAACCAATACAGAAGAAAACGACCATGGTGTTTAAACTGGTTCAAACTGAGAGTGGCAGAGTGTTTACCCTTTCAAATTATGCATAATCGACATAAAACAATAATAATCATTTTAAAAGTAACTGTTAATGACGTCAAACATGTTTTTTGGTACACAAATGTCTCACTCGTGTCGCCTGCTCTGCTTCTGTGCTGATTCTGGTGTCGGTTCAGTGTTAATCCGTATAAAAATGCAGACAAATTAGAAAGAAGAAAGAGATTCGGCTCTTAAAAAAGACATGAGATCCGGATCCAGCCGTTCACGTTAAGAGCCGACTCGTTCATGATCGTCGCATCACTAGCAGCGACGATAATACACGTCCATCCAAGTTGGCGTTCTTTGGACCATTGGTATGAATAGGTCTTTTCATGAACTTTTACTGTGAGAAGGTTTTTGCTGCGTTTTGCATGTACACAGGTGCCTCTGGCCGGACTGGCAGACCTCAGGCTCTGCATTGATTGGCGCCTTAATTGTGCTTCCTGCCCCGCATTTCAAATTCAGTGCAGGCGGCGCGGGGTCAGCAAAGTCAGAATTTGCCTTTAACCTCATCAAACGATTTAGACCACTCGTGTTGCTCTGATCCTGTCAAGAACCAAGAACTTTGCGCGTGTTTATTATTTTTACGGGATGTGTGAAAGCCTCAGGTTGATTTTGCATTTACCATAGAAGCGAAGGTTAGGGCCTTTTGCTTGTGCTGCCTGAAATTAGCATGTATAATCTGAAATGGCTTGGTGGCGATATTTAGCAGATGTTAGCCGCTCAAAAAGCTAAACTGGTCCAGAATTTGAAAGAACTTGTTGGGTTATGGCCAGTTTCATTGAGGTAAGAGATTCTACAAGTCTACAGCAAATACATTTACTTTTACTACTTTGTTATTTATACATATATTATCGGACGACAATAACTTGTGTTTATCCAGTGATCTGAAAGTTGGCGGCTTGAATCCCATTCTCGACATAAACGTCATTGGTAGAGCAGTCAAATACACTCACCCACAGGTTGGCGGTGCAATTCCAGCTTCTACTGGTGATGATAATAATATATTTTTACTGTCTAAAGAATTTGGAAAACAGAACTAGTTCATTTTAAATGGTTTGCAGTGGTCCAAACTTATTCCTCACTTACCTTATGCATTCAGACCATCCTAATTATTCACCACGATGAGTTTATAAGCGCATTTCACAACTCTCAAACACCAGAGCGGAGTTCTGCCACCACCAGCGCAGAGTTTTGCCTTAAAGCTAACAACAACTGGCATGCTAACCCGCACTTCCTAATTATCGGACAATAAAATGCTTTCTAATGAGATGCAGACAGCACACAGAGGACTTATTTTGACCTCAAGAGCTGTTTGTAGAATATATCCGTACTGGGACAAGACACATTTTTCTCAGATACATGAGAAAAATCGGGTACAGGGCCTTTACGTGATATTGTACAAATTAAAATTCAAGATAGGTTGACTAAGCTTTATAAGGTTAAAATGTCTTTGGTAATGGTAGAGCATAGGGGCTGATGCTATGGCACTGACATTATTTTTTAAAGAATATATTGCATTTATTGTTCATACTTGCGGCTACAATTGTAGGGTTTAAAAAGTATAGATTAGATTCAAACAAGTTAAGTGTTTTCTTGACTTTTCTACTTGAATCTTTCTGTAATCTTACAGTGAGACCTCAATCCAGTTCCACTAGTGTGAATTGTATCCTCAATCATGTTCGGCCTCCTGAATACATTTTCTCAAATGGACCTTTCTTCTTTTTCTCTTTTGCATTAAGTAATCTCTCTCCCTCTGCACCACAGCTATGACTTCAAAGCTGTCCGTCCCACCCCGGCCATCAAAAGCCCCCCAAAAGTCTATCCATCAATGCTCCACACATGTGGACTTTGAAATGGAAGAGGTAGTGATGGAATCGCTTCAAAAGTCCCAATCCCACGAGACAAAGAAGGCCTTTCAGGTGTCCTGCTTCAACCAACTAGGAAGCAGACAGGCCACACCATGAAATGGTGAATCTGGTTTGTAATGCAGGGGTCAGGGAGGTCGCAATGCACATGGGAGTAAAAAAAACCCCAAAAACCTAGGATACTGAAATTTGGAAAACATTTTTGTTGTGAAGTTGAGGCATTTGTATTCAGGCCAGGTAAGTAGTTTCAAAGTCCCATCTGGCAGCTTGCATGGTAACATAAAGGATCACTTCGATTGAGTTTGGATGGAGGTTGTAGTACTAGCTAGCATAAGGCGTTCAGTTTTGTTCCAAGTTATGAAAAGTTTGGAAATAGGTTGAAAAGACATGAACAGAAGAATTGGCCATTTCAAAATCTTGTAAAAATATGACAGAGAATGAACTAGGGCTGTGAAAAGTATCGAAAATCAGATAATAATCGATACTAAAACTAGTATTGAAACTAGATACTCATTTGAGCAAGTATCGATACTAAAAAAGTCCCATCTACCAGACAATAACTTTAGAATGATCTTGACCACTATAGAACCTACTGGACGACTGAGGGATCACACAGATATAAGGCCACATGGGAATAGAAAAGAAAGTACTGCCATTTAATGTTGAAAATCACATCTATTGTCTAAAATAAAGAGTTTTCTATTATTGTCGTAGTATCGGAATCAGTATTGAGTATCGAGTCTATACCTTAGTATCGAAAGAGTGTTTTTTTTATTATCATCGTGGTATCGGAATTGGTATTGAGTATCGAGTCTATTTCTTAGTATCGTAATCGAGTTTAAAGCTCATTCTAGTGTTGTCACAATAGAAATATACAAATGTCGGTTCACTCAGTCAAATTAGATGCTCAAATTCCCCAAACTGTAAAATTATTGGAATCCAAACTGTTGTTCTTCCAAATATTTTGATTTTCTTAAGAATTCTTGCCGTGTCACAGAGGCCAGGTTCATTGATTTATATTCAGAAGTGAAAGCAAGTGTTAAATGGGTTAAATCAACTTTGATGAGTTATCATTAACGCGGTTTGCTAATTAAGAGATGGCACAGAAACGCTCCAGAACTCAGCGGGGCACAGGCTTTCTGAGAGAACAAGCTGTCAATCAACACCCACGGAGCAGACAACAGACAATTTGTTTTATTTATTGGAGATATTTGAAGTATAAATGTAAGAATTTTGTCAGTTTTTTTGTTTCAGCCACACATTTAGAAGTATTTTATTACAGTGTTGAATATACATATATCGTTTGTATTTTCTGGTTAAAGACACACTAACTTTTCTGTCCGAGGGTCCGCCACTTGCTTATCTCCATGGAAACGTCATTGCCTTACCTGGAATGCACTAAACATATCCAGCTAACATTTATTCAATTACAGCTGTGCAGCATGTTTACTATGAGCAGGGTCACCTCTCTCCACAGATCTGACTTGTAACCATAGACTATATATATAAATGAACATAGCTAACATGCTAGCCGCCGCGTTCCATATGAACATTAATAAGACACAAATCAGTTGCCTTCTTTCTCCGAGGTTGCTCCCGCTAGCATTAGCAACAACTTTGACTGACAGCATTGCTAAGCGCCTGCTTCCTGCTAAACCAGCGGTGCGAGCGGGAAGGAGCCGTTACCTTCAGCAGCTTCGCTCCAGATTGGCTCTTTGGTTACTATGATACTTGTGGTCAGAATTCCTAGTATGGAACTTTGCTCCAAATTCGCCGCTATAACTGCTAGCCTCAATGAGCTTCATTTGACTGTAGCTGAACGCTATGGGTGACGTCACACTCACTTAGTCCACTTCTTTATTCAGTCTATGTTTGTAACTTGGCATGTGTTACTAGCTTGTCTCCTTGAAGATAGTTACATTTAATGCCATACTGTGGAATATTACAGACAAAAACCTCCATGGCAACAAATGGGTTGCAGGCCCATCACCAAAAAAAGTTACATAGTGCATTATTAACAAGACGCCAAATTCAAAATCCAAACTGTTTTTATGAAGAAATGTTGACGATAGCAAAAATTGTAAAGAGCTACCGTATTTACAGGACAATAAGTCACACTTTTTTCATAGTTTGGCCGGGGTGCGACTTATACTCAGATGCGATTTATATGTGAAATGTATGTTTTTTTCTTCATTATTTGCATTTTTTGGCTGATAGTTTGGCCGGGGTGCGACTTATACTCAGATGCGATTTATATGTGAAATGTATGTTTTTTTCTTCATTATTATGCATTTTTTGGCTGGTGCGACTTATACTCCAGTGGGACTTATACTCTGGAAAATACGGTACTTGGTATACTAACTGCTCTTTAACCTGGTTTAATCTGGCTGTAGTCTCCCCTGTGCTCTGTATCATGCGCTGGTGGTGCTAAACGAGGGAGGAGACACTGGATCTCCCTGTCTCTTGTCTGGTCTTGCTCCCCACACTTTGTTGCTCACGTTGGGACACATGGAGGCTAGCACTGCGCTCATGTCCTGGACCACATTTACAAAAGAGAGATGAACAGTTAGTTGTGTATTGTGTACTTAACTTGCGTGGAAGATATGACTCAACTTAGTCACACAGCAGGAACTTGGAGTCGAACCGCTGTTCCTCCACATCCAGAGGGGCCAGATGCCTCCTGAACACCTTACTGGGGAGGCCCTGGGGAAGATTTAAGACACATTGGAGGGACTGTGGCTCTCGGCTGGCCTGGGAACGCCTCAGAGTCCCACCGGAAGAGCTGGAGGACGTGTGTGTGGAAGAAAGCAGAAGAAAATGGATGGATGGATATTTTTACCTTTCAGCATTTATTTTTTATTCAATTTGAATTCTTCGTTAGCTAAATACCAGCTGATTTACCCTTGAAGTTGAGTCCATTCAGATGCATACTAACCTATTCAAATATGCTACACGAGCAGATTTGAATCAAACCGTGTAAAACGACTTTCCGGGGGACTTTAACTGTCTATCGTTGGACTTTTGAAATGTTAAAATCACTTCTCAGCTTCCTCCCTTTTTTTCTCCTGTGACACTTCTCCGCTCCAAAGATTCTGACATAAATTCATCTGCCGACGCTGTCAAAGCGATTCCACTATCACTCCCCGATCCCTTCTTATCCCTTCTTATCATCATTCCAACTTTTGTCCTTTTTTCAAGATCACCCCATTTTTGTATTTTGTTTATATTTTCTGCAACCACCGTTAACCCCGTGGTATGAAGGACAAAACAACTCATTCTTCAGTAATGGGCATATGCGCTGATCTGTTTAGCATGCAGCTGCTAGCATAGCGGTGTGAAATGGAAGATTACTAAGGGAGCCTTGAAGGTCACGGTATCTCGGCTGCTGTTTCGTTGGTCTGATTGCTCTTAATTTAAGCCTTAAACAAATACATATGCGGCTCCATTTGCGTACAATAACCCAGAAAACACGGCGTTGGCACATTTGAGATGTAATTTAGCCTGGTTTTAGTCTGGTTAAGCACATTTGAATGAGAAAACACTGGGATCACGTCCAGCAGTTCAGCTGCAAAGGTCTATCTTACTTTAGCAGCGTTTTAGCATTTTGGTGATATATTGTTGGAATTGCAAGCTTTTTTTCTCACGCAAACTGATACATTCACTACACGATTAAGAAGCATAAAACTCTAAGCATAAAATATTCTATAGGCTAATAATATTTAAAGCCTTAGTATGTAACTTTTTGGCCAAAAACAGACTTAATAAATTATTCATGTTTTTATTGCACTGAAAAACATACAAAAATCATGCTTCCTTACTATAGCAGGCTCGTTTATTGCACAAACATACAAAAATCATGCTTCCTTACTATGAGCAGGCTCGCATCTCCACAAACCTGACTCTTATTTAGCCTGGAGGAGGGCCTCATTCTGCTGGTTTCCATGGAAATGTTGTAGCTCTGACTATAATCTTCCACAGTGTAACATGAAACGTATCTATCTCTATCTAAGCAGCAGTTAAAGCAGTTAAAATTATTATTGTTAATATTCTGATAAAATATTTTGTGTTTAAATTATTATGGCAACAGTACTAATTTGTCATCATTCTGAAACCCTTGGGTCCATTTATTTTAAACCATTTTTCCAATGGCATGATTTGAAAGGCAGTATAATCAAACTAAGAAAACAAATTTTAGATTTGCAGAGTGTCACAAACATCCAGTCCTTTGTCGCCCCTGTCCAAACAGTTTCAGATGTGTTGCATTGATCAAAATATTTAGAAATTACAATTGCCTCCGGTTTGCCATTAAAATGAGTTCAGATTACACTTGGGGCTAGATTTCTAGACAAAGTGGCAACGCCAGTTTATTTGTTTAGCACAGTTCGTACACTAAGTAATTCAAAGTTCTTTACAGAATAAGAAAGACATTAAAATCACAATACAACAAATCAGAACATAAATAATCATCATAAAATGAACATTAAAAGAGAAAAGTGCAGAATAAAAACCTTTCAGTCATATGCAGCTAAACAGAACCGTTTTGAGCCTGGATTTAAACATTGTCAAAGTAGAGGCCTGTCTCACATCTTCAGGAAGAATATTCCAGGTTTAAGCTGCATAAAACTGAAACGCTGATTCCCCATGTTTAGTCCTGACTCTGGGCACCAGCAGGAGGCCGGTCCCTGAAGTCCTCAGAGTGTGAGATGGTTCATGTGGCACTAACATGTGGGAGATGTACTTTAGTGCTGGGCCATGGAGAGACTTGTAACAAGCAGAGCTGCTTTAAATCACATAAGTGAGCACAGGGCTTATGTGCTTGTACTTCCTGGTTCTAAGTGGAGATCTAAATTGCTAAAAGGTGCATTTGAAGCTGTAATCTGCCAAACGCATAATGTGTACTAATTCAAAAAACTGTTTGATGCATAAAATGACCCGATTAGCGTCAATAATTGTTCTGTAAACAGCGACCAAACGGGATTGGCTGTTCTGTGCTAATCTGATTGATTTAGAGATTGTTTTTAATTGTTTTTCAGGATGGAAGAGACGGTGCGGTCGCTGCTGCAGAACCAGGGCCTGGAGCAGACTGCCGTGGACACTGTGGACCTCATGAAAGCCTACAAGGTACCACCACCTCCATTGTTCTGATTAGGTCCCAATTTTAGAGCTTAGTTTAGTCCTGATGTAGACTTGGTTTGGTCCTGTTCAAGTCCAGGTTTAGTTCCGGGTTTAGTCTCAATTTTGTTAGGTGACGTGTGTCCCTTAGTTTGGTGTATTGACAACTTCTCAATGCAATAACAGTTCTAGTAAACCTGCGAGCGGCTTGTGGGTCAAAGTAGGGCTAAACACGCAAACTCCGCCCACAACCACATTTGAAATAGAGCTTCTAAACTGGGCAGTACCTGGAGGACTAAAGAAGAGAGTGAGAGGGAGGAGGGGGGGCGGAGTCTGGCCATACGAGGACCAGCGTGATTGGTCTAACAGATGTCCACACTTCAAACTCCGCCCCTGCAGCAAGTGTTTGTAATCAAAAACACCTGGCTTTAATCAGGGCAGTCCTGTGTGATGTCACCTAGTACTTGAAATTGCACTAAAATGGCTGGGAACAATAGACAACACTAATAAAGCACCATGTACACACAAAAAAAGATGATTTTACATAAAGTACACATTTGTCAGAGGTACCCATAACTAATATTAAAGTAAATATTAATTGAAATGTACTTATTATTTGTGAGTTATATATTTTTTCTCGTAAATTATGCTAAAATAGACACCGAAAGGTTGAAGTTTTCCCTCTGAAGCCTCGCAATTAAAATGCAATATACGCACTATTCACTCTATTTGAGAGCAAACCGTGTGAATGTGCTATCCAAACATGATCCATCGCTCAGAGCCGTGTGAACTTCAGATACTCAAACTGTTGATTAGTTCTGAGCGTTGCCACGGAGACGGGCTCACTTCCAGCATTCTCGGATTCAGCAGCTCCGTCTGAAGCGCGTCTTACCTGCCTTCACCTCCTCAGCCCGACGGCAACAGTAATGTACGCAGTTATGATATGGCTGATATTATGGCATCTGTAAAAATAGTGTTGTCACGAGATACTTAGGAATAGAATCGATACTCAATACCGATTCCAATACCTCGATGATAATAAAAAACACTTTTATTACAAACTTTTATTAATTTCCATAGTGGTCCATGGGCGTAAACTAGTCTATGTGTCTTATACTTGTTCTGATACACCTCAAGATCATTCTTTAAAGATATTCAGGTTGTTTTGTTTTTGTTTTTTCAATTTTTAATCAGCTCTAATGTTCTTTATTATAGACCAGTGTTTCTCAAGCTGTGGTATGCGTACGTCTGGTGGTACGCGAGCTTCTTCAGGTGGTACTTGGACAGCTCTTCAGTTTGTGGGTTTGCCTTGTTTAGAGTTCATTTTATCCACTTTTTGTCCTACTTTCTTGTTTAGAACTACAGTGGAAATGATGCGGTCAACTTTTAGACCTGGAATAGTCCTGTTATAGACCTGGTTTAGATCTGGCGGTACTCGGAAACCCAAATCTTTACTTTGGTGGTACTTGGTGCGAAAAGTTTGAAAGCCGCAGTTATAGATGATACGTTAGATTTCCACATTTTTGATGTTTCCGAAACAATTACAGTATTATTCTTTTTTCCAATTAAGAATCGGCCACAACCAGAAGTTTCCATACGCTATATAAAAAGACATATACTTTTTTTTCTCACTGTCTGACATGAAATCAGACCAAACTTTTCCTGTTTTAGGTCAAATGGGATTACCAAAATTATTTCTATTTACTAAATGCCAGAATAATGAGAGAAGGATTTTTTTAGACAGTTTTTCATTGTTCAAACCTGCCATTTCAAACACTAAACACACTACCAGTCAAAAGTTTGGACACACCCTCTCATTCAAAGTTTTTTTTCTTTATGTTTACTACTTTCTACCTTTTATATACATGCAGAAGACATCAAATATATGACATATGATAAATGGAATTTTCTAGTAAAGTAACTCAAGTACGTAATGTTTTATATGTTACATTCAAATGCTCAAAGTCGTGACCTTTGCTTTGTCGATAGCGCTGCAAAACTTTGGCTTTTTGTCAATGAGCTTCATGATGAAGTCTCCTGACTACCAATGATGTTCATGATGAATTCTCATGAAGTGGTTTTCATTTCATTGCTTTGTCAAGGTCAACAAATGCCAAAAGTGCAAACCAGGGTTCAAAGCAAAGGGTAACTATTTTAATTTTTTTGTTTTGTTGAAAAATCAAAGTGAAAGTGGGTCCAAACTTCTGACTGGTAGCGTATAATGAACCACCCACAGTCCTACGCGATATGAGGTGAAATCATTGAAAAGATTGTTTTGGTTTTGATCCAAGAAGCAAAAATAAATGAATAAAAAAAAAAAAAAAATCTGCAATCTTTCAAAAGTGCTCGAGGTCATCACTGGGGTCGCACTTTTCTATTCCAGTGTTTACCGCACCAAGATGTTGCCCCGGTCCGTCCCATCCCCATCAAAACATCATTCAATTTCTCCGAGACGCAACAATCATTTGAAACTTTGATGAACGATTCTGGAGGCGTCATTCATGTTTATGGCTGTTTCGGACTTACGCAATCGCTTCAGAAGGGTGGCGTTCGTGAGGGATTCGAGAGGGAGCGAGTGGTGAATAAATAAACAGCTGAATGGTCCGAGAGAAGGGGTGGAGAGGTTGTAGTTCAATGTAAAAAGATGTAAAAAGTGAATTGGATTGTTTTATGTCAAGTGGGTTATTCAGGGTTTGCTGTGAAAAAATGTGATTGGGACTTCGTTGCTTTACAAAAATAATAATAATCGGTGACAGAGGCTCAGTTGGTAGAGCGTTTGCCCACTGATCCGAAGGCTGGTGGTTCAAATCCCGCTCTCGACATAACCTTGATGTAAAGCGTTTTGAGTGCCTAGAAGGTGGAAAAGCGCTATATAAAAATGTGACCACAACAAATTTGACAATATAAAACGTATTTATGAAAATCTAGTAAAAAAAAAAATCTAGTTTGTCACAAAACCTTCTTGTCAAAGCCTGATCTCGGCAGATCTCAGAAGCTAAGCAGGGCTGAATCTGGTTAGTACTTGGATGGGACGCCGCCGGGAATTCCAGGTGCCACTGTGGGGCGCCAGTGTCCTTAGGCAAGACACTTCACCCACATTGTCTCGTATGAACGTGATGAGCGCATGAGTGGTGGTCGGAGGGGCCGATGGCGCAGATCGGCAGCCTCGTTTACCACCACCGAGTGTTGAGTCAATGAATAATGCACGAAATTGTAACATGACTTTGAGCATTTGGCATAGCGTTATATGAAAACTAGAGCATTATTATTGTTATTAAAACCACTAGTACGTTTGTAGTGAGTTAGTGCTAAAAAAATACTACTACTCTACTCAAAATATTCAAAAACTGTTATAAATTGTATTCATAACTGAAAAATCAGACTTTATCTTTTCTTTCTTTATCTTTATTTAAAATACAACACAAGCAGAAAAACAAACAAAACAAACAAGTCCCTATAAAACATTAAAAACAGGAGCAGGTGTGTGCATAAAAGTTTGTCACTTCACTTGAAAATCCTAACATAACGATTTTAAATATCTTTTCAAACTGAAGGATTATAAAAAACTTAAATCTAATTCTAACATAAAAAGTTGAAAGATGCAAAAACCGTCCCTGTGACCACCCCACCCTTTCATATCTTCAATTTCTTGTTTCATTCACATTCCCCATCTCTCCTCAGCACAGCTCACCACTGTCCATTAAGTCTCCATTATAACGTCTCGCGGGACCATAAAACCCCTTTCTACTTCTGTGACTTTGCCCACGGCTAGCTAACGGTCGCTTTTACACGCTAATCTGATGCTAACGCTAGATTACGACCATCCACATGCGTTACATTCGTCATTCCGGTTTCTGCATTGACACGTAATCGCCGTAGACATCTTTTAAACCAAGTGATAAATGCGCAAAGTCACATTTTAAAATTTGCAAAATGAATTTGAAATAACGGCCCCTTCCAGTGGCATTTATTAGGTTTTCAATCTTGTCAATTTCGTCGTAGTTAGTCGTGGGTGTTTGCTCGGAGAGAGGCTGGGCGTCTGTAAGGTCTTTGGTAATAATCTCCTCAGAGAGTGGGAGAGAAAAGGGGAGAAAACCTTGTCCCTTGCGTTGCCCTTTAGAGTTATTGAGTTTGTCTGTTGAATACACAGAACTGAACAGCTGCAAGGTTCATGAGGAGAGCGCGCCACGGAGAGGTGTAATAACTCTAATATTGACTATACAAGGCTACACATGACTAAAAGTGGTTATTGGTTTAGTGTCAAACAAATTGTCGTTTTATTTTTTGTCTTGTTACAATGTTGCCTTATCAAAAACATACGTGGAGTTGTTTTGTTTGTTTGTTTGTTTATCATGGCCGAACCTCCTTGCCCAAGCCTGATCTCGCCAGATTTCAGAAGCTAAGCAGGGCTGGCCTGGTTAGGAGGAGACAGGAGACCGTTGGGAATAACTGTTGTGTCCATAGGCAAAACACTTCACCCACCCATGAACGAAAAACTGAGCAAACTGACTTTGAGCATCAGAAAAGCTCCATATAAGACTAATGCTTTGTTATTGCAAGACATGTGCCATCTGCTAGCATGTATTTATTTATCTAAAAATAAAGTAATGTAATGTAAAAAGTTTGGACTAAACTGGGACTAAATTCTGAACTAAACCTGGACTAGACCTGGACAAGAACCGGACCAAACAAAGTCTGCACAAGGACAAAACTGGCCTCAAACCTGGATCTAACCATGACAAATGTGAACGCAACCTAAACTAGCTTTTTTTTTACTGTTTTAGTTCAAAAGATCACAACATATTCTACCAGTCACAAGTTTGGCTTTTTTTTCTTTATGTTTACTACTTTTTACATCTACATCCATACTGAAGTAAAAGCCAAATGCAAAAATTTGTAGGTATGAAGACGTTTCACTGTTCATCCGAGCCGCTTCTTCAGTTCTGGTCAGATTAATGGTGGACACTGCCTTATATCTATCTGAAGAGAGGAGCTAACTACACAGCTCCTCCCTTCAGAAAAGGCAGTGTGTATAAGACAGATTTTTCATTTGACTTTTACCATGGATCAGACCTGGACGACTGAGGGATCACACAGACATCCATACTGAAGACATCAAATATATGAAGCAAGACATAGGGAATTATGTATTAATGAAAAAAAGTGAAATAACTCAACAAAATATATTTCATATTTTAGATTCTAATGCTGAAAGTATCCACCCTTTGCTTTGTCGACAGCGCCGCAAACCCTTGAGCTTCTCTCAACGAGCTTCTTGATGAAGTCTCCTGAAATGGTTTTCACTCCACAGCTGGGCCAAATCAGGGCCAAGAGATGCCAAAAGTGCAAAGCAGTGATCAAAGCAAAGGGTGGCCATTTTGCTTTTTTTAGAGTTTGTTTTGTTTGCTACGCTTCGTATGTGTTCATTGATAGTTTTGATGCCTTCAGTGAGAATCTATAATGCACATAATCATGGAAAAATAGATGGAAAAAGTGTGTCCAAACATTTGACTGGTAGTGTAGCTGCCCTCTCCTGGTCCCTTCCCACGTGTATGGACAGCAGCAAAACATTCTCTTTTCAGATAGGCTTTAGAAGGTTGTAAAAATCTCCAAAATGTTCAGAATATGACCAAGACTGGTTTAAAATCGTAATGTAATCAGTCTTGAGACAGTAAAATGAATATTATCCCGCATTCCAATCCATCCCATCTGTCTCCTGAACACATCCTCATGACTTTGTAGTGACAGACAGTTCATTGTATTCTGTTTGCAGATCATCGCTCATCAGACAGGGCCTAATTAAGATCTAATTATTACCGCCACTTAATTATCGCACACGCTCGGAATCTAAAAAACAACAACACTCACCCCGGCAGTGCATCAGAGGAGGGAGTTTGTCAAAGGCAGACGGGATGGGGCCCTCAAGGTCATTTCTGGAACACGATTCGGGATTAGGGGTCCCATATGCCAGATAGGAAATTTGCGGAACGTTTGTGTCAACACTTTTATCACCATCTGTCATGTCTCAAAGCTTGTCGTGTTTTGTGTTCGCAGGATAAGCTGTCGGAGGAGGTGCAAAAGCAACATGGCGGCAAAGAGGAGGAGGAAGGAAGCGTGTCGAGGAGCGAAACGATCCGAGAGCTGGCGCTGTCCGGGGGTGACGATGTTGAAACGAGCCAGGGGGAGGACAAAACCAAACTGCTGCTGGAGAGGCTGAAGAGCTTGGAGGTGCGAAGTTTCAGAAATTGGTAGCAAAAGAAAAATGGCAAAAGAAAAAAATCAATTCTTTCAACTGGACAAAAGTTTTAGAGTGAAGAGGTTAGATTAGTTTCAGAAATCGGGCAAAAACGTGGTATTGTTTGGATGTGTTCGCGTACGGTAGCGAGGTGGCGCTGTGGTTGGTTCGCTCACCCCACATCGAGAAGGTCTTGGATTCGATTCCTGCACAGATCGGGGCTTTGCTGGATGGAGTTTGCATGTTCTTCCTGTGTCTGTGGAAGTTACTCAAGGTTTTCAAATGCCACTGAAAACAAAAGGATCAGGGTCTCTCCATTAGACCCAACAAGAAGATAGCCCATAGTAATGTTACTGACCCCTTATGGTTGGAGGCGGTATTACAGTGTGGCGACAGCAGCTCATTTGGTGGACCATTTGTCCACTGATCCAAAGGTTGTTGGTTTGAATCCCATTCTCGACATAAACATTGGTAGAGTGGTTCCTTGAAATCATAAATCTTGACAATATATTTTCTTATGAATAATTCTTAAATACATTATCAAACACCTGATGGCACGATGACAAAGAAAGGACTTAAGTTTTCCATACTATCACCAAAGCAACAGCCAATTTTATTACAATGCTTGGTAGATACAACCCCTCAACATTTTGTGTGAAGTTTAGCACGAAATGAACTTGAAAATAAATATCTTTTATTCTCTCTCATGTCTAAAAACATGGCATATTCTCCACAGCTTAAGTCCCCCCTGTTTGACCCCCTTAGGCTCTGCTCCGGGTCAAAGTTGTTTAGCGCTTCACTCTGAAAACAAGCCCCAAGCAAAGGTGAAAATGTAGGAAAATGGATAGAAATTCTTTAAGGTATAAAGTTAAGTTATTTAAAGTCTGGCAATGTTGTAGTAGTGAGATAGTAATCAGTAAACAACATAACATTAAATGAAATAAAAAGACAAGGAAATACCACTAACGAGGCAATTTCTCCTTCTCGCAGTATCTATAATAATGATACTGGCCCTTTGTGGCTGGAGTCAGTATGACGGCTCATAAAAAAAAATCTTGCATTCAGTCCATATATTTATGTATTTTATTTTATTTTTGATATTTAATATGTTCTAAAACTTCCAACATGACATCTGTTTGAAAATCTTCTATATTTTGCATTTTAGACACATTTCTCGAGCTGCCAATCAACCACAAATTTAACTTAAAGAGGGGGTATTATGCAAAATTGACTTTTTGGAGGTTTCTACCATGTTATAGCGTTATTCCCTCATCATAAACATGCCTGAAGAGATTTATATGTCATCCATGCATGTTTCATTAATCGAGCCAGCTCTCTTGGGCCCTATTCAAATCCTCCTTAAAATAAAAGGTGATCTAAATATGTGACGTGTTAGCAATTAATACCAAATAGAAGTGTAATACCTCCTCTTTAAAGGTCCTATATTACACGGAATTGACTCTTGTGAGCGTTAAGCCATGTGATCATGTTGTCACCTCCTCAAAAACATACCTGGACTTGTGTTTTGTTTCATTCACACATGTTTGAGTAACCCTGCATGATTAGTCTGTCTACATCTCCAAAGCTCAAAATGCTCTGTTCCACTTTGTGATGTCATGAAGAGGTAGTTTTCAAGTTAACAGCTGCTTTTTACCTTTTGTTCAGTAGAGATTGGCAACTCCAGGGCTGAATTATCTAAATGATTCTAGTGAAGGTGCATGGAGTTTAAAAACACAGTGGAGCACTTCCTGTATTACCACATGACATCACAAGGTGGAACAGAGTGAGAGAAAAATGTATATGGTATGATTTGATTTTGATGAGGAAACAACTTTATAACATAGATCAGCAAACAGTGTAATACGGGCCCTTTAAAATCTAAACCTGCGTATTTATTTTCAAGAAGAAACTTTGTAGCTCACCAATTCGCACTTTATTTTCAGTTCTTTCTTTTATCTTTAGACAGCTTCACAATACAACCAATGAGGCGCATTACTAAACATTACATTTAAATGGCTTTATCTGGACTTATCAGTGCTTTGATTCCATTGGTGGTGGTGATGGATGCTCCGTCGGCTGGAGCAGCAGCAGTAAACACAGGCCATACATCACCGCTCCGAGTGGCCATAAACTGCTCTGACGCTAAGTAAGCACGCAGCCAAACACTCCACAACATGTGAAGTTATCCAGACCCGGGGGAGTTGAACCTACAAACTTTGGGTTCTCGCTAAAATATTGGAAGAATATATTTAAGTTCAAAATGGAATGAAGACTGTCTACTGTTTCTACTGTTATTTCATTTTTCGTCAGAATGAGTTGAGGCTATTGATATACGTTGGTACATTTTTAGTTAAAGCTACAGTATGTAACTTTTTAGTTAATAAAATAAAACTATGTCTATTCATTTTGGTTGTGTTTATTGCACTGAAAAACTTAACTAAACATGCGTCATTACTGTGAGCGGGCTTGCATCTCCACAGACCTGACTCTTAATTGGCCTGGAAAAAGAGCTCATGCTTGTTTCCATGGAAATGTTGTGCCTTTGGCTATAATCCTCCACAATATGTACGTATCTATCTCCATGGCGAATGTTCCGAAGTAGGTTTTAACTTTCTGTTTCCATGGAATCGTGCAGGTGATGTTCCACCTTCAGAAAGTTACACACAGTACCTTTAAGTACTTCGGTACCTTTCTGGCGTTTTTGTAATACCATGAATACTGTGTTGGTATTTATTTGTAAAGTAGTAAAAACACTCAAATGACAAATTTAAACCAATCACGTAAAAGAGCACTATATTAAAATGTTTTGATAATTCATTTATGACAAAGGAAAGGACTTGCCTTGAAGCTAACTTATGTGAAAGCCTCAAGCCCCAGATAACATAAACAAACAAAAATGAGAATATTGTCTTGCGCTATTATTACGAGGTTGTAAATCAATTTTATAGTCTAGCATTTTCTACAATGATAAATAAAATATTTATCATTGTAGAAATATTTATCATATATTCTTAAAGGCTCTATATTACGCAAAATTGACTCTTGTAGCTTTAAGCCATGTTCTAACGCTGTTACCTCCTCAAAAACACCTGGAATTGTGTTTTGTTTCATTCACACATATTTGAGTAACCCTTTATTATTAGTCTGTCTACATCTCCAAAGCTCAAAATGCTCCATTCCACCTTGTGATGTCATGTAGTTTTCAAGCTAACCGCTACCTTTTACCTTTTGTTCAGCAGAGACTTGGCAATTCCAGGGCGAAAATGATCCAAGTGATTCTAGTGAAGGTGTTTTCTGTTTCAAAGAAAGAATTTGTGTGTTAAACGAATGAACACGAGTGAATGAAACAAAACACAACTCTGGGTATGTTTTTGATGAGGAAACATTATAAAACAGATCTGCGTAATATCGGTCTTTAAACCGCGATCTAACCGACAAAAAAACGAGGATTTTCCACAACTTGCATTTCATCACACTTTTTATATTATCCTATCAACAGCGTATTCAAGCTCAAATAGGTTCAATCTTGTTCTAACCTTCTCTGGCCTTGAGAATATTAACTTTTAAGTGCCTACAAACTTTCCATTCTTCCTTAAGGCGTAGAGAAACATAGATAAGAGGTCTCCTAGTTGAGAGGTGTAACGCATGAATTCATTTAAGATTTCCACGATACATAATACACCACGCAACTCTTTCACATCTAACTTGCAATTAAAAACCTTGCTCCGCGATCACCGTTGCCATCTCTTCGGCCATGTTTGCATCTCCTAAAGGTCGAAGTTCGCCGACGCTGACAGCTCCTAATACGCCGCTTGCATCTGACAAATTGGAAACTCAGCGAGATCAATAGGGCATCGCTCGGCAAGTCCAAGCTGGATATTCTTATTAGACTAGCCTCAAAGTTCAACCCTCGCATTCTCCTTAACCTTTTAAATTTTTTATCACCCATGTCGACATCTGACCTTTCGGCCAGCACCCCTGATTGTAACGTCGGCCGCTAGCAAGTGTTTAGAAGATGTTTCGACGCTCAGAATGGAGTTGATCTTGATGTTTTGGTGGTTTTGCAGGAGCAGAATTCGGTGCTGGCCATGGAGAACGAGAACCAGAGGGAACAATATGAAAGATGTCTGGATGAGGTGAGTGACGTTAAAGATATACTTATTACTTACCCTTATGACTCCTCAAACCAAAGCTCAAAATTTGGAGGTTAACTATAAACACTTTACAAGCCAATTTAAAGGTGTATTATGTAACATTTACGGTGGAGGGAGTTCGCCACCTGCTTGTCTCCGTGGAGATGTTATTGCTTAGAATGTTCAACAGAATGGCTTTAACGATAAATACCTGTAATGGAATGAATGCGAGTTAGATAAGTTTAATGTCATATTGCGGAACATTCCAGGCAATGTTATGTCATCTCCACTGAGATAAGCAGCTGGCAGTAACCTCCACCGAAAAAGTTACATAATGATGCTTGTTGGTTACTACTACTGCTACTCAAAATTCAGCACAAATCAATACATTTCAACCTTTATTAGATCTCAGAATCTCCGAGAAATACTTTTATACACTTTAAGTACATTTTAATACTTTTACCTAAGTAGATTTTTTCATGTGATACTTTTACTTGACTATTTTTGTGCTCCGGTATCTGTACTTTTAATTAAATAACAGAACTGAGTACTTCTTCCACCACTGTCAAAGTGTCTTGCCTATGGACACAACAGCAGAAGCACTGGTCAGAGCTGCAGTTGAACCGAAGCAGCAACCACTGAGTTTGCGGAAGACTGCCGGTTTTGAGAGAATGAATGTGAATGAATGCGAATGGCGTTTCCACAGTTGTAACGTGTTCCCCTAAGGCTACATTTTAAGTATACTTAGTTCAGCTTCCAAATCGCTAAAGCATTATTAGCTCTAAACCAAAACAGCTTCCTCCAGGCCTATCTAATTCTCCCGGCTTAACTTAATGTGGGCAAAACAAGCCATAACCGTAAAGGGACGTCCCACAAGTGGTCAATATTTCTCCCCTGTAAAAGAAGAGCTAGCTTAATCGCGTGCAATAGCAATTAATTCCAAATCTTGGCTAGCAAAAATAACTCTACCTTTTTCTCCCTTAAGCCTTATATAGGTGATATGATATACTTTTAATAGGTTTTTAATTGGCGGATTTGGGCCCTTTCCTGTTCCCCCGCAAAGAATATTAATTTCACCATAAAACAAGCCGTTAACCTAGCGTGAACTGGTGATGCTAATGCTATAATTTACATAACAAGCACACTCCGCTGCCCCCTGGTTGTTTGCGGGAGCTAGCTGAGAGCCGTTTTGAGAGCCCCAGGAGAGGAATAAACCAGGCAGAGGCGTATGGCAGAATGACACCACCAGGGAGGGCAGCTAGCAAAGCAAAAACATAGCTAGAGGGAAATTTGGCTAGCAGGCACAAGCAGAAAATGTGGACATAAAGCAAGAGATATAGGGGGACTTATTGAGTGTGACCTGTTTTGACCATTGCAAGATGGCCGCCGTAGATGACTCTGTGGAAAGTCAACTGAGAAAGTTCTTATCTCAAAAAAAACTCGCCAAAGGGTCGTCTTTGTGAGCATTTGGGGACTTGACAACAGTGGTGGAAGAAGTACTAAATTTTATTACTTAAGTAAAAGTACAAATACTGGAGCAAAAAGTAAAAAAACGACTTAAGTGAAAGTATTAAAGTACTCGTCTAAAAATGTACTTAAAGAGTAAAAAGTCAAAGTATTCTGCGCAGTTTGAGATCTAATAAAGCTTCAAACGTAGTGATTTTGATACAGATTTGTGCTGAATTTTGTTCAGTAGAAACACTTGAATATTTATTTTCCAGCAGTTTTTTGATTTTGATACAGATTTGTGCTGAATTTTGTTCAGTAGAAACACTTGAATATTTATTTTCCTAGCAGTTTTTATTTGTATATTTTTGTTTGCTTATACTACGAACGTGTTAAAAATAAACCCCTCAGGCTTTTCAGCAGGTCTCATAAAATAATAAAAATACTTTCGCTTCTCAGTCCAGTTCAAAAATGTAGTGGAGTAGAAAGTACAGATACCTGCTCTCAAATGTAGTGAAGTAAAAGTAAAAAGTATCTACTTTAAAATTGACTTAAGTAAAGAACAAATACCAAAAATGTTTACTTAAGTACAGTACTTTACTACTTTTACTTCGTTACGTTCCACCGCTGTTTGACAATAGCCTTATTGGTGAAAATCCGAATCTACACTAAATATGAGATTTTTACCCACCAGTAAAGAATTTGTTGTTATGCAAAAAATAGAAAGAAAAAATGGCATGTTTATTAAAAAAAAAAAAGGAAAATTGTAGCCAAATCAACACACACTTTTGTTTCTCATTTTTTGTTTAATTTTTTTTTACAATTAAAATAAAAAAATCTAAAACAGTGAGGGATCAAACAACTCGAAAGCAAAGGTTTAAACCCAAAAACCTACCACAGCCCCCTCCCCGCCGCCCACCGCCATTTTAATCCCCATACCTGTCCAGTTAATTCACCATAACACATACATTAGCCACCTTCATTTTTGCAGCCAGCCAACGTTTTACTTGAGGGCAGTTTCCACACTGTGAGCTTTATCAGGGCTCATTTGACCACACTGTCCATCTGCGCCGGCCCCATAATGGTTTGTGAGTGTCTGCGCTGAGTGGCTTCACACTGTAATAATGAGAGATCAATGGTTTGTAATGCGAGCGGTCCCAAGCGCGGGGCTGTGGTCAGGAAAGCGGAGTGTTCAAAAGCCACTGAACACAACGGGGGGGTAGAACGCTTACACTGCTACGGGCTAGAGAGGTGTGTTAACTGTAACGGTAGAAATAATGGCAAAGGGTCTATATTACGCTATTTCCTGAGCTGTGTGATACGGGCTAGAGAGGTGTGTTAACTGTAACGCTAGAAATAATGGCAAAGTCAAGTACATGTACTAAAGCTTACAGGGTCTATATTACGCTTTTTTCTGAGCTGTGTCATACCGTTGTCACCTTCTCAAAAACATACCTGGAGTTGCGTTTTGTTTCATTCACACATGTTTGAGTAACCCTTATTAGTCTGTTTACATCTCCAAAGCTCAAAATGCGCTGTTCCACCTTGTGATGTCATGAATTGGTAGTTTTTCAGTTAACAAAAGGTAAAGAGAGATTGGCATGAAATGATCCAAATGATTCTAGTGAAGGCGTATGGAGTTAAAAACACAGCGGAGCACTTCCTGTATTGCCACATGACATCACAAGGTGGAACAGAGTCTTTTCCGTTTGAGAGAAGAACTCAGCCTAAATGTGCAGGGTTTGTGTGTTAAACATGTGTCACTGAAGCAAAAGCAAACTCCAGGTATGTTTTTGATGACGAAACATTATAACATAGATCAGAAAATGGCGTTAATATGGGCCCTTTAAAGGTACCATGAACAACCATTTGACCCATAATCTACACTGATAATGTTGGAAATTCTGGGAAAAGCTGTCAAAATTATTAAAATTTCATCTAAAAAAATACTATTTATGAAGAGAAATACTAGTAAACGGCATCTTCACAAGTGAAAAGGCAGATTAAACGTTTCTCAAAATGCCAACAAATTCATTCCAACAAGCATTTGCCTCATTGCTGTTGTCCTTAATCAAATAATTTGTCAACTCATAAAAAAAAATCAAAAATTCACCGATTAAGTAACTTGGCAACAGAAATTAAGAATAATTTTCATAATGTAGTACAAGTGCCGATGTAATTCTATGGGTCTCTACTATTTTTGAATGAAATATCAAATCTGAAAATCCATGTATGTTGAACCTTATATTGTTGGTATCTGAATCACTTTTTGATAGGTGGCTACGGTTTTTGTTCTGCCGTAATGTCCACCTGGCCCCCAGCTCAATTTGAAACCACGGGCCGCGAATCCAACCCATTCCAAATGCAGAGTTAACCAACCAGTAAACATTTTCTTGGCTCAGAGTAGACACAGTTGCTGCATAATTCCCGAGTCTAGCATGGAAAAACGGGCTGGCTGTCGGAAATGCTTAAAGCCCTTCGAAAAACACATATGTAGTAGCAAAAGAATGTTTTTTAAAGTTCCGTCACTGTCCTGTGATTGGTCCGTTGTCCTTAAATGCGTTCTTGTCAACAAACTGGTTAGAGATCGGTTTTGAATATTTTTTAAAGTTCCGTCACCGTCCTGTGATTGGTCCGTTGTCCTTAAATGCGTTCCTGGTTAGAGATCGATAAACGCTTAACTTTTTTTCACTATCTTTCACTGGAAAACAGAACCAGTTAATTTTAAACGGTCTGAGATGAGTTTATAGGCACTTTTCACAACTTTCAGAGACCAGAGCGGAGTTTAGCCTCGACGGTAACGCTAACAACAACTAGCACACTTCACACACTTCCCGATTACCGGACAATGAAATGCTTTAGGTACAGACGGCACGCGGCGGACGTATTTTGACCTCAAGAGCTGCTCATGCAATAAATCTGTACTGGGCCAAGGCGGCTCTGGCCCGTTCTTGCAGCAGCACGTAGCATTTGACACTCCATTGTTTGTATACCGGACGTGTTCCATATTAAACTTCCTTTACCAAGCTGACATGTTTTATCTGGTGTTCGCAGGTGGCCAATCAAGTCGTCCAGGCGCTGCTCACTCAGAAGGTATGTCTGCCGTCACCATGGAAACCGGTCTCGGGTACCGGAGTTATAGGAGATCGCATCCATTTCATGTTATTGCATTTGACGTAGGTGTAAAGGTTAGATAAGTTGATTATGAGAAGTAACGTTGGCAATGGATTTAGTGATAGCAAATATATAACAATAATGGGGAAAGTAGCAGAAACAGAAGTAGAAGTAGTAGTAGTAGTAGTAGTAGTGATGGCAGTACTATCGTGGAAGGCTATGTACAAATGTAGAAATAGTCATAATAGTTGGAGTAATAGTTGTAGTAAGTGATATTGGTAGCAAAATCAGAAGGTAGTAGCGAAGTACTTTAAGGCACAAGATGTAACTTTTTCTCCATGGAGACAAGCACCACCTGCTTGTCTCCATGGAGATGCCAGAAGGCCATGTTTTTTATTAAGCAGTTAAACGTCGGAAATTGTATAAATGCAACATAGATAAGTTTAGTGGATGAGAAAAACATCTTCATGGAGGCAAGCAGAAAAAAATGAACAAATTTGACTTTTTGGAGCGTTCTATCCAGTCATAACGCTGTTCCCTCATCAAAAACATGCCTGAAGAGGTTTTATATGTCATCCGTGCATGTTTGAGTAATTTAGCGATCTCTCCTGGGCCCTATTCGAACCCTCCTTATGGTTAGCAGTACAAGCTTATCCTAAGCTCAGCCCAGAAGCCTCTGTCATCTATGTTCCCGCATGGCAATTTTCGGTAAATATACAAAAGCATGATACAAAACAATAGACTACAGCTTCACAAACCTGACGTAATGTGCAGTTGTTTCGCTAGCTGAATGCACGCTTATTGTAATGTGATAGCGCTCCGAAGGGGGAGTGAGATTAGCATATTCAAAGGCAACATGATGATCTAAATATGTTGTGGTAGCAATAAATACCCCATAGAAGTGTAATTTAAACTTTAAACTTTAACTTTGTCTCATAGCTTTTCATACTTAACACTTATATATTTTGTTTCTTTGTAGGATCTTCGAGAGGAGTGCGTGAAACTGCGCACGCGTGTTTTCGACCTGGAGCAGCAGAATCGAGCTCTGAGCGTTTTATTCCAACAGAAAATCAAACCAGCGTCTGACCTTCTTCTGCAGGTACTCTCCTCTCCCATACCTTCAAATACATACTTTTAAACTATTCACTGTTACTACTGCGCACGTAACTGATGTAAGGGATTCTTGAGGTACACAAATCCAAGGACTGCGCTCCGAAGACTCATAAAAACATAGCTAAGAAAACATTCTCCGCTGCATCCCAGAAATAGTTCATCTTGCTGGGCCTGTTGATGTCAAACGCAAACACCTAAACACTTTAATATCGCAGTATTTATGACATTCGGCTGCAGACAGTAGAAATCTATAGTAGCTCCTCTGGAATAGTGTTGCCACGATACTAAAATTTCAAACTGGATTTCAATACTAAGGAATAGACTCGATACTCGATAGCAATTCCATATATACTTGTTCTAAAGCGATTCAGGACAGGTTCATTTCTGTCCTGTGAATTTGGCTTTTTTTAGTATCGATAATTGCTCAAATGAGTATCTAGTTAAAATACTAGCTTTAATATTGATTATTATCTGATTTTCGATACTTTTGACAACCCTACTCTGGAATCATGTTCATCCTCCCAAAACTCTGACAGAAAAAGTTATGAAATTTGGCATCAAGCACAAATTAAACTTTAAAGTGACCAAACCTCCTATTACATAACACCTTATTTTATGCATGCCTTTTATTTTATCACATTTTATTTTAACTATTTTTACTCCTTGTTCTATGTTGCGCCATATTACCAAAACACCTTCCTAGTTAACTGGTATCCACACTTCAAACTCCGCCCCTGCAGCCAAGTGTTTGTAATCAGAAACACCAGGTAGTTATGCGTGATGTCACATAATACTTGAAATTGCAGTAGCCACTGAGGACTGCACGCACTCAGTTTTAAATGTTTTTGACCAGAAAGCTGCAAAATGATCTAGTTTGCACAAAAATAGCCAAATAAGGACTAAGGACAGTAGACAGAGCTGTTCCAACACCACAGACACAGTTTAGTAGCAACAAAAAGTTAATTTAGTGTTTAGTTCCACTTTAAGTTTTTATTGTTTTTCTATTACACTATTTTCTGATCTATGTTATAATGTTGTTTTCTCGTGACAAACGAGCCTGGAGTTGTGTTTTGTTTCATTCACGCATGTTTAAACACAAACCCCTGCATATTTAGGCTGCGTTCTTCTCTCAAACAGAAAACACTGTTCCACCTTGTGATGTCATGTCGTAATACACGAAGTGCTCCACTGTGTTTTTAAACTCCATACACCTACACTAGAATCATTTGGATAATTTCAGTCCTGGAATTGCCAGTCTCTACTGAACTAAAGGTAAAACGTAGCTGTTAACTTGAAAACTGACACTTCATGACATCACAAGTTGGAATGGAACATTTTGAGCTTAGGAGATGTAGACAGACTAATAATAAAGGGTTACTCAAAGATGTGTGAATGAAACAAAACACAACTCCAGGTGTGTTTTTGAGGAGGTAACAACATTATAACATGACTTAAAGCTCACGAGAGTCAATTTAGTGTAATATAGGACCTTTAAAGTGACCAAAGTTAATAATGCTAATTTATTACACAGATTTTAGTGGCAGTCAGATAGTAGTAGCTAGTTTTCAAATAGTTTCGCATATTCAGACTTAAACTGCGTCATCGTTTTACCCATTTTTAAGATATGCAGCGACGCAGACCTCAGAGTCAATACATTTTCAAATTCCAATTCTTATCTCTTCTTTAGAAACGGATGGAAATTGCCTGCTCCTCTTTAGACCCTTAGCAAATACAAATTTATTCCGAATTCGCTTGGCTCACATTTCCAGCTGAAAAAGTTAATCATGCGACAGACAGACTTACCTCTCCTCATTTTCACTCTTATTGTCAGCTCTGGTTCGATACAGCCGCACAATATATGTTCGATTTGTAATGTATAATTTGGTATAATTGTCCAAGGCTGAATGAGCTGGGAATTAGAATGCCAATCTATCAAGGAAAGAAATGGGCCAGAAGTGGACCATTGTAAAAGTACAGATTTTGGGCTATGAATGGCCTTATTATGGGATGGCCAGGGAAATATTGTGGTCATTTTGAATAGCATTGATTTTTATCCAAAGCTAATAGTCTGTGCAATACCATTTTTTTATTTAGCTTTAGTTTTAGTTTAAATTATGTACCATATTTTCCGGACTATAAGTCGCACTTTTTTTCATAGTTTGGCCGGGGGTGCGACTTATACTCAGATGCGATTTATATGTGAAATATGTTTTTTTCTTCATTACTATGCATTTTTTGGCATACTCCGGTGTGACTTATACTCCAGAAAATACGGAGTATAGATATTTCTGCTTGTCTGGCTTTTTTACTGCTCCTCTGTGTTTTTAAAGTACAATTCAATATCAAAATCATCAACTTACACTGTAAAATAAAACTTAAAAAAGTAAACAAATATAACATTTTAGGCCGGTTCATAGCAACGGAAGCTAACGCGTTACTATCTAGCGCTAACCCAATTAATCCCAGAAGAAAATAGATTTTGCCAAATTCAAAGAAAACAATTTTACAAAATCTATATTAAACATTCACTGTGCAACTTTTCGAGTGGAGGGTCTGCAGTCCACCTTGTCTCCATGGAGATGTGGAGATTGCTTTGTCTGGAAAGTTCCACAGTTTCGCGTATGGACACGAGCAGGTGGCGACACTAGGCCAAGTTACAGGTCATATCTGTGGAGAGGCGAGCCCACTCACAGAAGTTTTTCACGGCGTCTTTAGCAATGCAAACAACTGCGAATTGAATAAGACGTACCGCGGAACATTCCAAGCGTAGCAACGATATCTACGTGAAGCAAATGGCCGCTCCTCCACCATAAAAGTTACATAATGCACATTTAAGTGTAAAAAACAAAACAAAACATAAAAATATCGCTGTTAACTTGACCTTTATCGAGTTATACTGCGGTCTTCACAGAGCTGGCTGCATCTTATTCTTTACCACATTAAAGATCAAATATTACTCACGGAAATTGATGTGTGAGGCACATATTTTTACATCGCGGGCGTCGGGGTGAATCAGAGGAGCATTAATCACATTTTTGATCCCATGTCGTAAGTTCATCTATTCTGAGGTGTGTAGGAGAGCTCTCGACAACATCTATATTTAACTGTACCACACGGTTTCCATCATCGCAAGAATCAAGAATATTGCACAAAATAACTCAATAACCGCTACTTTGGAATGAGTTGAGTAGAACTGAGTGAACACTACTTAACTTAAATGAGTTGACATATTTATACAGTTATAATGTCTGACTTAACAACCCTAGGATTCTAATTATTCACCATGATGAGTTTATAAGTGCGTTTTGCAACTTTCGGAGGCCAGATCACAGTAATGCTATCAACAACTAGCATGCTAACGTCACTCTTCCTGATTCCTAGAGGACAAAAGTAAATATTGAAAGTAAATCAGTTGCTAGTACTTTTCTGATAGCTACTTTTACTACTATTACTGCTCGGCTTAGTGGATTAGACAATATTATGACTACCGCTACTGTAATGTTGAATGAAGTAGAACTGTGACAGCCTTTGTTTACTACTGCAGTTGGCTCTGTGCACAGTAGCACGCTAGCTAGCTCACAGTCACTTTTATTAAAATCGTAAAATATAAAATAAACAACCTATTAAAATTCAGATTAATTAAAGTGAAGACTACCCCATTGTTTAAAAAAAAAAAAAAATGTAGAATAGGCAAGGCAAGTTTATTTGTAAAGCACAATTCGTACACACTTTACAGAATAAGAAAGACATTAAAATCACAATACAACAAATCAAAACATAAATCATTATCGTAAAATTAACATTTAAAGAGAAGAGTGCAGAAGTCAGTCATATTCTAAAAAGAACCGTTTTGAGCCTGGATTTAAACATTGTCAAAGTAGAGGCCTGTCTCACATCTTCACGTTTTAGCTGCACAAAACTGAAACACTGATTCCCCATGTTTAGTCCTGACTCTGGGCACCAGCAGGAGGCGGGTCCCTGAAGTCCTCAGAGTGTGAGATGGTTCATGTGGCTCTAACATGTGGGAGATGTACTTTGATGCTGGGCCATGGAGAGACTTGTAACAAGCAGAGCTGCTTTAAAGTCTATTCTCTGAGCCACAGGAGCCAGTGCAGAGACCTGAGCCACAGGACTTATGTGCTCGTACTTCCTGGTTCTAGTCAGGACCAGAGCAGCAGTGTTCTGGATGTACTGCAGCTGTCTTAACGCTCGTTTGGAGAGACCAGAGAGCAGGACGTTACTCTAGTCTAACCTACTGGAGACAAACGCATGGATAAGTCTGTCCAAGTCTGGTTTTGACAGTATAACTTTGATTTTTGCAATGTTTTTTAGATGGTAAAAAGCTGCAGATGTTATTGATTTGATGTGGCTGTTAAAGGTCAAGTCTGAGTCCATTATTACCCCTAGATTTCTAGCCTGATTTGCAGGTTTTAATACTTAAGTTTGTGCCGTTGTTTTAACATTAATTATGCCTTAAAATTAGCATTAGCGTTAGCAGAAGAGTTCATTTGATTTGTGTAGTTTTTAACATGTTGTCAGTGACATCCACCCGCAGCTCCCTGTTCACTGCCTGATCTTTAAATATTTATTCACTTTAGCACGACTCTGCAAAAAGATACACAAAAAAGATACAGGAAGTAGCGACGCTAACAGTGAGGTTGCCGGGAGCTGTTGTGCCCAGACCCTACTGACTACTAATGTCAAACTACTAGTACACGTACTTGTAGTAGTAATAGTATCCACATTTGAACTATATGCCCTAATACAGTATTGATATTTAAACTGCTTGAGTCCAGTATCCAGTTTCTTTCTACTCTTGATAAAACAGTCCCTAAGTGAGATTGAGTTTTCTGAGCTTTCGCCCTCAGAATGGTGTTATCTTTGGGTGTACCGTTTCAACAGCTTATCAGTAATTAAACATCCTCTTCCTCCCAGCAGGGGTATCCGCTTTCTATCATCATAATTATGTTTGAAGACAATTGCGATCCGTCTGCGCATAGTTCAACGTATAGCACTATTGAAAAGCTATTGTCTTCCACGGTTAGAAATGAGACTTTTTGTATGGTTTAATATTCAGAATAGAGTCACATAATATGGTGTATGCCTTTTTGCATCGTTATATTTGCTAGTAGCGTTTAAGCTTACGGAAGCTAGCTAGCAATTGTTGGGTGTATGACAATTAGCCCAATGACAAATACAGTACATTGCGTACATTTTTGGTAGTTTAATCTAATATTTTTTAGTAATGCATTCATATTTTTTTTTATTTTTGTAGTTTTATTATTTGTTTTACTTATTTCCAACGTATGCCGTTAGCTAATTGGACCCTTAGCTAGCTTCTCTTCCAAGCGTGACAGGTAAGTTGCAATGGCGAAGTTATTACTGTGACAAATGTATAGAGCTGCACTGTTGCCCACAGCAAAATACAGTGACCTCATTAACTGATACTCTTACGGCAGGTCAACATTTAAAAAATTAAAAAATAAAATAATAAAAATAAATAAATATTGCAATTTTAATTCTACATTTATTCACGATCTTTTTCCATTTTTGTCATGTAGAATTTCGTATTTTATTATCTTCATATTTCCTAAAACTAGAAATAATTGTGCGTATTTGTTTGTGGTAGACCAGTGACACTTTGACAGTCGGTGCCAATAGCCCAAAATATATTTCTGGAAGCTGTCTATGACTCAGATAAAGTCTCTCTACAGAACGTGGACAGTGCCTGGAAAACTGAAAGGTTTTTATGGTAAAAAAGCTAATAATATTAATATTGTCATCCTTCATGCTTTGCAGCCTTAGTACTAGATTACATTTCCCAAATCCTGTTCACATTAATCAACTTGCAAGTATTATTTTTCTGCAAACAACATTTTAATATTATTTGCACAAAAACAGAACTGTCGCCGCCCCAAATTTTGATAAATGTGTGCCGTTACTTAAAGCCATATTGTGTAATGTATAGCCAAAAAATACATTAAAATAAAAGCATGATTTTCATTTTGGTTGTTTTTATTGCGCTGAAAAGCTGTGAGCGGGCTTGCATCTCCACAAACCTGACTCTTATTTGGCCTGAACGAAGGCTTCCTCAAGCTTATTTCCATGGAAATGTTTTTCTTTTGCCTGTAATATTTCACAGTATCGTATAAAACCTATCTATGTTTTCGAAGTCTGGTTTTAACTTTCTATTTCCATGGAATCATGTTGGTGATGCGCCAACTCCAGAAAGTTACATACTGTACCTTTAAGTAAATAATCGAAAATATTATGAAACTACTTTTTACTACAATTTTACTCCTGTTATACACCCAAACACACTTTTTATTCTGCATTTCCGCTCATCGATTAGCCTGCACCATTAGCATGATACATTCCGGTCAGAGCCGCTTTTGACCCTGGATGTGAACTTGTGACCCCTGAGAGGAGCAGAGGAGCAGAGAAGCAG